>SJYC01005621.1:0-12789 GCA_006408675.1 Madoqua kirkii | reverse complement strand
AAAAAAAAAAAAAAGAAAAAAAGCCCAAAGAGAGAAGATGAAGATTCTAGAGAAAAACAAGCTCTGGAGAGGTGAGAGGTGTTGGACACAGAGCAGTAGGGAAAACAGGGAGATCCCTTTCTGCTAGGTAGGAGGTCAGGCAAGAGAGACACCGAGGGGCAAAGTCAGGCATTTGACTTCCTGTCTACTGGCCCTGGGTTATCCAGTTACCCAGACTCTTCTGGGGCCTGGGTTCATGACTGAGGCTGAGGCACGATGGCTAAATTCAGGAAGCAGATTCTGGAGCAGTCAGTTATGTGAGTCAGTTTTCAGAAGAGATTTTTATTTGGTGAAATGTTGTAGAAGAAGCTTTATTAGCCTTAGGTGCCTGAGTTCCTGAGAGGGCAGATGAAAGCCAGGGTTAACTTTTTAAAAATTTTTATTGGGGAACATCCCATGGACAGAGGAGCCTGGTGGGCTAGAGTCCATGGAGCCCCAGAGAGTTGGACATGACTGAACAACTAACACATACACATACATAGTTGATTGACAATGTTGTGTTAGTTTTAGGTGATACAGCAAAGTGAATCAGTTATACACATACATATATCCACTCTTTTTTATATTCTTTTCCTTTATAGGCCATTATGGAGAAGGCAATGGCACCCCACTCCACTACTCTTGCCTGGAAAATCCCATGGACAGAGGAGCCTGGAAAGCTGCAGTCCATGGGGTCTTTGAGGGTCGGGCACGACTGAGCAACTTCACTTTCACTTTTCACTTTCCTGCATTGGAGAAGGCAATGGCAACCCACTCCAGTGTTCTTGCTGGGAGAATCCTGGGGTCGGGGGAGCCTGGTGGGCTGCCCTCTATGGGGTCGCACAGAGTCGGACACGACTGAAGTGACTTAGCAGCAGCAGCAGCATTTTATGTATCTGCATGCATGCTCACTTGCTACAGTCGTATCCAGTTCTGTATGACCCAATGGACTCTAGCCCACCAGGCTCCTCCGTACATGGGATTCTTCAGGCAAGAATACTGGAGTGGGTTGCCATGCCTCCTCCAGGGGATCTTCCCAACCCAGGGATCAAGCACCCATCTTCTGCACTACAGGCTGATTCTGTACTGCTGAGCCACCAGGGAAGCCCATTTTATATATAGTAGTGTGTTTACGTCAGTCCCAGTCTCCTGATTTATCCCCCCGCCTTTCGCCTCCAAGTAAACATATTTATTTTCTATATCCATAACTCTGTTTCTGTTTTGCAAATAAGTTCATTAAGCAAGGGCTATTTTAATGCAGGTTATTGTTTTCATGAAGAAAGAGGCTAGGCCATCCCCAGGAAGTGAGGTGTGGACCTTGAGGAAAGGAAGAAAGTTAATGAGGAAGAAGGCACAGCTATGTCTAGGGCTAATGAAGGACTGTTGAAAATGTGGAGGACCTGGCTGGGGATAGCGAGAAGAGTTCTTAGTGCTGTTATTTATCTGATTTTCTTCAATGTTTAGTAGCTTAATGGGGCTTCCCTGGTGGCTCAGATGGTAAAGAATCTGCCTGTAATACAAAAGGCCCAGGTTCAATCACTGGGTAGGGAAGATCTCCTGGAGAAGGGAATGGCTATCCACGCTTGTATTCTTGCCTGGAGAATTCCATGGAAAGAGAAGCCTGGCAGACTACAGTCCATGGGATCCTGAAGAGTTGGACATGACTGAGAGACTAACACTTTCACTTTTCACTTAGTAGCTGAAATAGAAGAATGTAAAAAGCAGACAGCCAGCTTAATACAGGGATAAAATAATGTCCAAAAAGAAAGGAAAGGTACTAGTTTAAAGATTCCCAGAAAGATTTGGTAGAGGAATGGCATCTAGAATTCCCACGGTCTGAACAGGAGAACTCAAGTGGTTGGAGAAGCAGAAAACCCTGTTTTGTTAAAGGTTATTGAGACTGGTGTGGCCTGGGGGAAATCTTTGTTACACATTTGTAAGGCAGCCTACAATCACATAAGCATTTTTGGCAACCACAACACACCTTGGGCTTATGTTGAATTCACTGTCGACCAAAAATCCCTAAATCTTTCACACGTGCTGCTCTTAAATCCTGTTTCCGCCATGTTGTACTTGTAAAATTAATTACTGTTTGGGGCCTAAATGTAGGGCTTTACATTTATGGTTATTAAATTTCATCTTGTTAGGTTTCGGCCATTGCGCCAACTCTTAGAGAATATTGAATATCTTGACTCAGGTTATCACACATTTCTCCCATAACTTTCAATGAGACAGAGTCCAGAGGAATTCCTTATGCACATTCAAAGGTGACAGATTTACCCTATGTCTTATTTTTTAGTTCACATCTTTGTTTTGTCTAAAAGGAACTTGGTCATATTTCTTTCTAACATCATAATTTGCCAAAGCATGCTGGTTAGGATGTTTGTGCCTGCAAGGGTGGAACTCTGAATCAGCCTGGAATAAACAATAAGAACATTTATTTGTGCACAGAGGTAGGGAGGGCTCCAGGCACAGCACAACCAGAGTTCAGACTGTTCTGCTGTTTGGAGTTTACCTTCTCCGTGTCTTGTCCCCAGGCCAGTTTCCTTTGTGGATATAAGCTGGCTGCCAACAGTCATGGGGATAGTGTGCTTCCTTGTTTGTGTCCAAGAAAGAGGGTGGGAAGGGGAGAAAGTGTGAACAGAAGACTATTCTTTCAGTTTGACTAGTGCAACCTCCTATATCACCTTTACAGTGACCAGCAATCCTGATGTGCTTGGAAGTGAGGGGAGTCCCAGGATGTGGGATTTTCAGTGCTAAAACCAGGAAAGTCCTGGGCAAGCAGGGACCGTTGGTCACCCTGGTACCTACACCTAGACCAGTGACCTCTACCAGGATGGAACCTTACTTTGACTGGCTTAACCCAGTCAAAGCCCTTGGCAAAGGGCTTCCCTCATGCTTACTTGGTAAAGAATCCACCTACACTACGGGAGACCCGAGTTCAAGCCCTGGGTAGGGAAGATCCCCTAGAGAAGGAAATGGCAACCCACTCCAGTATTCCTGCCTGGAGCATCCCATGGATAGAGGAGCCTGGTGAGCTACAGTCCATGGGGTCACCAGGAGTCAGATACGACTTAGTGACCAAACCGTCACTGGAACTGGCAAAGGGATGGGAACACATGGTTGGTTTGCAGACATGTTTCTGAAGTGTGACTCTGGTCTACTGGATTCCACTGGGTGCAGATTCCTTGGCACCAAACTCACTGATTCAGAATCTCTCAGCATGGAAACGGGAAATTAATTTTTATTATGCACTGCAGACAGTGCCCTACACAGCAATGCTTAGAGAAACACTGGTTTAGACTTGATAGTACTCACCCTTGAAGCTTGGGTCAACACCCCAAATGGCAAGGCTGCTATACAGTGGCCAGGGATGGGGAGGATGTTGGGAAGTCACAGCCCCATGTACCTACTTTAGTTCCCTGGTTTTCTTGTCAAGTAATCCTGTCTTCTAGAAGGGAAGGAAGATGCTTTGGGATTCCTTGTTCTTAGCGAAATCATACTTCTTCCTGGTAATACTCAAGGGCATTAGTAAGACTCCCTTCAGTAAGTGTTCGCAAACCATGCTTGAGAATCATTCTTGCTTTTTTTCTTGGAATAAGTATAAAACTCTCAAGTAGCCAGCTTGCAGAATCCATGACCTTAAAAAAAATTTTTTTTAATAGAATAATATTTCCTTGTATTTAGTCCTACGGAAGTAGCATACATTTGAAGTTAAGCAGCATACATAAGAGACTGAGCTCTGGTCAGGAAAAGAATCAGAGAATCTAAGTCTTTCATTTGCATATATTGATTTTGCATATATTTCTTAACTTCCTGAAACTTATTATCTGCAAAATAAAATAAATATAGAACTTACCTCACTGGGCTATTGAATTAAATGAGACAATGTTTATAAAGTTTGAGCACAGTGCTTGTCTTAAGTAGTCAGTAAATTTTGATAATTAATATCCTGCCTCCTCATTCTTTCATTATCTGAGATATTCTGAGGACTAAATAAGGCCAGTCACAGAGCTTGTTACTAAAGATCACAAAAATGAGGATCAGTTTCTGCTAGCAGGAAATTCACAGTATAGGTATTATAATATAATGACACTGTAGTAGATTTATATACTGAATATCAGGAGAAAACAGAGGAAGGAATGCTCAATTTAGAGGATGACCTGGGTCTTGAAGAATGATCAAGTGTATTCTGGATGAATATAGGAAAAGGAGGAGAGAGGAATTCTGGATAAAGGATATACATGAACATTAATCAAAGCAGAGAACACGAAGGAGTAGAGCCCCTTTGTGAATGTAAGTGATTTTGAAAGCTGAAATGCAGCATTCATGGGACTTCCCTGGTGGTCCAGTGGCTAAGACTCCAAACTCGCAAAGCAGAAGGCCCAGGTTCGATCCCTGGTCAAGGAACTAGATCCCACATGCCACAACTAAACATCTCAAATGTTGCAACTAAGACCCTGTACGGCCAAATAAATAAAAAGAAATGCGGTGTTCTGGTCAGGAGCAGTGGTAGATGAGGTATAGGAGGAAAGCGCTGATTCAGGGCTTTGGGCTTCTGTTCTATGGATGGAACAGGGTTTTAAACATAGGAGTTAGTCGCGTGGTTACCCTTGTGGTTTAGAAAATCAACCTAGGGACAGTGGATGAGGAGCTGGAAGATGGTGAGACAGGGAAATTTCAGAGCTTGCAACATTACTCCTAGTGAGAGTTGATAAATGTTAAAACAAGAGAAGGGTATTAGGAATAGAGTGGAAGGATGCAAACAAGAAAGGTAAGGTAGATACAAATGACAGGACTGAGCGACTGATTAGGCATCCGGTGGGGAAAAGGAAGATTTGAGGAAAGTTGCTGTTTCTGTCTTGCTGAATGGTGATGTCATTGTCCAGACAGGACTACAGGGGGCGCTGCTGGTGGTGATAGAGTCAAGCTTTGAACCTATTGAATTTTAGTTCCACGGGAGACCTCCAGGTGGAGGTGCGCTAGATTGTCTGTGTCTGGGGAGTACGTTCTGGACTGGAGAGATGGCTGGGGAATCAGCAGGGAATGATCTTCAGGCACTGGTATCTGTGGGTGACAAAAATTGCCTGGGATGGTGCCTCAGCAAAGTATGTTGATTAGAAAGAGGGCGAGTACCCTCAGGGAGTACCAGATTCCACAAAGCTCGTGAATGATTCGGCGATATAATCTGTATGTTCTACCAGGGTCCAAGCCAGAAGAATTAAACATGTTTAAGCTCCGTATTTTTCACACTACTCTTTCCAAATTTCTTGCTGATCTGTCTAGCCTTTCATTTACTCCCCTTCAAGTAACACATTTTTCTGTCAGTTCTCCCCACCACCCCTCAGAGGGTAAAAATATGATAATGTTCTAAATTTTTAAATTGCATTTTGTTTTCTAATTGACTGTCTAGTTTCTTTGGAATTTCGTGTAGCTGTTTTCTTATGTTCCTGTCCAAAATCAAACAATTCTAAATAGAAAACTTAAGAAAAACAAGTTAAAATATAATGTTACTTCTGATGAAGAAATGGAGATGAGCAGAATAAAAGTGACACGGCTCTGAGAAATATATGCAGGAGAGAGAACAATACTACAAAATCTACGCTGAATAACATTTTTAAGGAAGTGAAATGGATGTGTTTACTGCAGCTGCCCTGGTATTTAAATGAGCTTAAGGTAAATTCTTCAGTCTTTTCCCTCAGCAGTTAGAGAAGCAGTCTGGGAAAAATTAGAGGGGAAACCCCAGTCGTTTTGGGTGGGAAGAAAATGTGTAAGAGTTTAGTGAAGTAAAAGACATCTGCCAACCGCAAACTAGAAACCATTCCTGTAGCAATCCAGGAAGTAAAGAATGCCAGCTAATGGGCGCCACCTAGTGGGAAACAAGAATTTGGAGCAAATGGACTTCAAGGATTTCAGAACTTGCAGGTGATTTAGTGACCAATGTGAGATTTATTCACCCTTTCAATAAAAATTCACTGAGGATATGCTCTGTACCAGGCACATAAATAAGTTCTAGGCATTATATAGTAATCATTTGCAGTTATGTCCACAAACCCAGAGGTCCAAGAGTTCCAACTTTATTTTTCTGTAGCATAATTAGTGTCTATTTTAAACCTACACTTCATTGGTGATGAAAACTCAAGTCTCAGTCACTTTAGCATCCCAACACCTTCTGCTCTGGTTGGGTCTGAGCTCTCAGGTTTAGTTGCAGTGGGGCTCTGCGCTGCTGTCTATCCACTCTTCTGAGATGTTTCTATTTCTGTGTGTTGTTTGGACATTGGCCCTTATAAGTCACTGCTGAAAAATCTGCTCTTGTTTCTGTGTGTATGCTTTAGACCAATTAGGGGAAATTGATGATACTTAACAAAATTGGTATTTCCTCATTTACTTAGAGATTCTTTAATTTCTACTAGCAATGCTTTGTAATTTTCAGTGTGTATGTTTTACACATTATTACTAAATTTATTTAAGTAGTTTATATTTTTGATGTGATTGAAACTTTTTAAAATTTCAATGTCAAATTTTTCTTTGTTAGTACATAGATTATAATTGATTTATTTATTGATTTTGTGTCCTGCAACCTTGTCAAATTCATGTATTCTAGCAGTTTTTTCTAGATGGCTTAAGATTTGCTACATAGACAATCACAATGCCCATGAATAATGACAGTTTTACTTCTTCCTTCCACTTTATAGGCCACCTAGTTCTTTTTCTTACTTTATAATACAGGCTCAGACTTTGAGTATAATGTTGAATGCAAGGGTAGAGTGAATATCCTTGCCTTGATGCCTATCTTATAGAAAAAAATATTCAACCTTTCACCATTGAATATTATGTTAGATTAAGAAAGTTCCCTTTGGTTCTTAGTTTGGTGAGAATTTCAAATCAGAAATAGGCTTATAGTTTAAAAATACTTTTCCTGTTTCTATTACGATGATCATAAGATTTTTCTTTTTGGTTTCTTAATATTGGACACCCCTGGGAAAGATGCCAGATGCCAATTTTTTTCTATTTCTATATATATGGGATTCCCAGGTGGCTCAGACAGTAAAGAAACAATTCAGATAGAGGAGCTGGTGGGCTATAGTCCATGGGGTTGCAAAGAGTTGGACATGACTGAAAGATTGACACTTTCATGTCTTTGTATATTGCTAAATTCCATTTCTTAATATTTTGTTGAAGACTTTTACATCTATTTTCATGAAGGATATGGGTGTATAATGTTTTTAATTGTATGTTTATTAAGTTTTAAGATTAGGATAATGCAGGCCTTATGAAATGAGTTGAGAAGTGTTTCCTCTTCTTTTGTTTTCTGAGATTTTGTGTAGAACTGGTATTATCTACTTCTTAAGTACTGGTAGAATTCATCTGTGAAGGAATCTGAGACTGGAGGCTTTGTTATGAGGTGAGATAGGGGTGAGGAGAAGGATAGCAGAAGGAAGAGGAACTTTTAAGTTGTTACTCTGATATTTATTTGTTGTGTAGCAACTGTTGATGTTAACATCTTCAGGCCCATTAAATTTTTTCAGATTGAGTTCCTTAACAGTAATATAGTAATTTCAGATTTTAAGTAGTTTACTTTGGTCAACTCTTTTTTCCCCCCTAATGTCTCATATTTATAGCCTTTCAAATGCCACCAAACTCAGTTTTGCCTTCAAATGAGTTCATTTTTCCTGTAATTGAGAAACCATTAAGGTCTAAGAAGTTATTTCCCTTGCCAGTTAACTTTTCTTTCCATGATGGTATTGATAGTTAGGATTCATCGCTTTTCATTTTACCCAATGAGCATTTGAAGTATCTTATTGCAGCAACATGATAAGAGTGTATGAGACTTATCAGTTCTGGAAAATTAATTTAATTTCTTAGTAAGTTGAATGCTGCCCCTTTCCTGCTCACTCTTCTTTCACTGTTGACCTGTTGCTAATTTTGACCCCTGTCTTTCACTATTTTGTTTTTTTGCCCTTTTTAAATAAAAATTGGAATCTAGGCTGTTTCAAGATTTAGCTGCCTTGGATAAGAAACTACTTAAAAAATAAATGCCTTGAATCACCGAGACTTCCATTTTCCACCATAATCTTGAGACTGGCTTTTAAAATATACTTTTCCACTACCATCTCCTTCTTACCTTCCCCTCTCATATTTGTAAATACCTAAACAAAGGTCTATCTAGTCAAGGCTATGGTTTTTCCAGTAGTCATGTATGGATGTGAGACTTGGACTATAAAGAAAGCTGAGTGTCAAAGAATTGATGCTTTTGAACTGTGGTGTTGGAAGAGACTCTTGAGAGCCCCTTGGACTGCAAGGAGGTCCAGCCAGTCAATCCTGAAGGAGTGTTCATTGGAAGGACTGATGTTGAAGCTGAAACTCCAGTACTGTGGCCACCTGATGTGAAGAGCTGACTCATTTGAAAAGACCCTGATGCTGAGAAAGATTGAGGACAGAGGAGAAGGTGACGACAAGGATGAGATGGCTGGATGGCCTCACCAACTCGATGGACATGAGTTTGGGTAAACTCTGGTAGCTTGTGATGGACAGGGAGGCCTGGTGTGCTGTGGTCCATAGGGTCACAAAAAGTCAGACATGACTGAGTGACTGAACTGAACTGAACTGAAACAACCCCAAGTAAAGTTGGAAACGATGGAATTAATGCCAAAGACAGAAAATTAAAGTAAGCCATGATCATTTCTTTAGAAGTGAAATTAAACACAATGAAAAAAAATTAAGACCTTAAGACCTTTTCTAGAAGTTCATATCAGAATCTTTACATTAAAATATCCACCCACCAAGTCATACTTCTTTAATCAATTCTATCTTCTTCAGCTACCAGCATTCAAGACACATAAAAGCAATATATTATTAAGATATATTATTCTGGTTTTGTTTTATTACAAGTGTTACAACATTTCTCTCCTCCAGTGTGAATCATAAATCTGCAGTTTCTGTACTTTACTATGGACTAAATAAGTAGTGTAGGCAGACTTAGAAAATTAACCTCTAATGTAGCAATTTTACCCATGAGAAATTACATTTGAAATAATAATTTGTCTTCATTCAACAGGATTCCTTGGTGGCTCTGTAGTAAAGAATCCACCTGCCGATGCAAGAGATGCAAGCCATTATTCTTGCCTGGGGAATTCTATGGACAGAAGAGCCCGATGAGCTACAGTCCATTGGGTTTGAAAAGAGTAAGACAAAATGCCCGACTAAACAACAACAACAACAACAACAGCGACAGCAACCTCATTCAAAAACAGATTTCTTAAGAATCTCAGCTACATTTTTTAACACTCAGTTCAGTTCAGTTGCTCAGTCGTGTCCAACTCTTTGTGACCCCATGGACTGCTGCATGCCAGGCTTCCCTGTCCAAAACCAACACCCAGAGCATACTTAAACTCATGTCCGTTGATAATGGACATGAGTGATGCCATCCAACTATCTCATCCTCTATCATTCCAGTCTCTTCCTGCCTTCAATCTTTTCCAGCATCAGGGTCTTTTCCAGTGTGTCAGTTATTCTCATCAGGTGGCCAAAGAGCTGGAGTTTCAGCTTCAGCATTAGTCCTTACAATGACTACTCAGGACTGATATCCTTTAGAATGGATTGGTTGGATCTCTTTGCAGTCCAGGGGAGTCTTAAGAGTCTTCTCCAACACCACAGTTCAAAAGCATCAATTCTTTGGCACTCAGCTTTCTTTATAGTCCAACTCTTACATCCATACATGACTACTGGAAAAACCATAGCTTTGACGAGACAGACCTTTGTTGACAAAGTAATGTCTCTGCTTTTTAATATGCTGCCTAGGTTGGTCATAACTTTCCTTCCAAGGAGTAAGCGTCTTTTAATTTCATGGCTGCAGTCACCATCTGCAGTGATTTTGGAGCCTCCCAAATCAAGTCTTTCACTGTTTCCATTATTTCCTCATCTATGAAGTGATGGAACTAGATGCCATGATCTAGTTTTCTGAGTGTTGACTCTTAAGCCAACTTTTTCACTCTCCTCTTTTACTTTCATCAAGAGGCTCTTTAGTTCTTCGCTTTTTGCCATAAGGGTGATGTCATTTGCATATCTGAGGTTATTGATATTCTCCCGGCAATCTTGATTCTAGCTAGTGATTCATCCAGTCTGGCATTTTGCATGATGTATTCTGCATATAAGTTAAATAAGCAGGGTGACAATATGTAGCCTCAATGTACTCCTTTCCCGATTTGGAACCAGTCTGTTGATTCCTGACCTGCATACACATTTCTCAGGAGGCAGGAGAGGTGGTCTGGTATTCACATCTCTTGAAGAGTTTTCCACAGTTTGTTGTGATCCACACAGTCAAAGGCTTTGGTGTAGTCAATAAAGCAGAAGTAGATGTTTTTCTAGAACTCTCTTGCTTTTTCAATGACCCAACGGGTATTAGAAGTTTGATCTCTGGTTCCTCTGCCTTTTCTAAATCCAGCTTGAATGTCTGGATGTTCACAGTTCACATACTGTTGAAGCCTGGCTTGGAGAATTTTGAGCATTACTTTGCTAGTCTGTGAGATGAGTATAATTGAGCAGTAGTTTGCCCATTCTTTGGCATTGCCTTTCTTTGGGATTGGAATGAAAACTGACCTTTTCCAATCCTGTGGCCACTGCTGAGTTTTCCAAATTTGCTGGCATATTGAGTGTAGCACTTTCACAGCGTCATCTTTTGGGATTTGAAATATCTCAGCTGCAATTTCATCAACTCCACTAGCTTTGTTCATAGTGATACTTTCTAAGGCCCACTTAAATTTGCATTCTGGGATGTCTGGCTTCGATGAGTGATCACACCATCGTGATTATCTGAATCATGGAGATCTTTTTTGTATAGTTCTGTGTATTCCTGCCACCTCTTCTTAATATCTTCTGCTGCTGTTAGGTCCATACCATTTCTGTCCTTTATTGTGCCCATTTTTGTATGAAATGTTCCCTTGGTATCTCTAATTTTCTTGAAGAGATTTCTAATCTTTCCCATTCTGTTGTTTTCCTCTGTTTCTCTGCATTGATCACTGGAAGGCTTTCTTATTTCTCCTTGCTATTCTTTCGAACTCTGCTTTCAGATGCTTATATCTTTCCTTTTCTCCTTTTCCTTTAGCTTCTCTTCTTTTTTCAGCTATTTGTAAGGCCTCCTCAGACAACTGTTTTGGCATTTTGCATTTCTTTTTCTTGAGGATGGTCTTGATCCATGCCTCGTGTTCAGTTCAGTTCAGTCGCTCAGTCATGCCCAACTCTTTGCGACCCCATGAATCGCAGCACGCCAGGCCTCCCTGTCCATCACCAACTCCCAGAGTTCACTCAGACTCACCTCCATTGAGTCTGTGATGCCATCCAGACATCTCATTCTCTGCCGTCCCCTTCCCTTCCTGCCCCCAATCCCTCCCAGCATCAGAGTCTTTTCCAGTGAGTCAACTTTTCACATGAAGTGGCCAAAGTACTAGAGTTTCAGCTTTAGCATCATTCCTTCCAAAGAAATCCCAGTGCTGATCTCCTTCAGAATGGACTGGTTGGATCTCTTTGCAGTCCAAGGGACTCTCAAGAGTCTTGTCCAACACCACAGTTCAAAGCATCAATTCTTCAGCGCTCAGCCTTCTTCATAGTCCAACTCTCACGTCCGTACATGACTACTGGAAAAACCATAGCCTTGACTAGACAGACCTTAGTCGGCCAAGTAATGTCTCTGCTTTTGTGTACAATGTCACAAACTTCCATCCATATTTCTTCAGGCAGTCTATCAGATCTCATCTCTTGAATCTATTTGTCACTTCTACTGTATAGTCATAAGGGATTTGATTTAGGTCATACCTGAATGGTCTGGTGGTTTTCCTTACTTTCTTCAATTTAAGTCTGAATTTGGCAATAAGGAGTTCATGATCTGTGCCACAGTCAGCTCCTGGTCTTCTTTTTTGCTGACTGTATAGAGTTTCTCCAAATTTGGCTGCAAAGAATATAATCCATCTGATTTCGGTATTGACCATCTGGTGATGTCCACGTGTAGAGTCTTCTCTTGTGTTTTTGCCAGAGGATGTCTGCTATGACCAGTGTGTTCTCTTGCCAAAATTCTGTTAGCCTTTGCCCTGCTTCATTTGTATTCCAAGGCCAAATTGCCTGTTACTCCAGGTGTCTCTTGACTTCCCACTTCTGCATTTCAGTCCCCTACAATGAAAAGGACATATTTTGGGGGTGTTATTTCTAGAAGGTCTTGTAGGTCTTTATAGAACAGTTCAGTTTAAACTTCTTCAGCATTACTGGCTGAGGCATAGACTTGGATTACTGTGACATTGAATGGTTTGCCTTGGAAAGGAACAGAAATCATTCTGTCATTTTTGAGACTGCATCCATGTACAAAGCACAGAACATGGGCAGCTGCGACTGGCTCACTTAGTGCAGCCGAGAGGAGCTATCCCACGTCCGAGGTCGGGGCAGAAGCAGGAGGACCCCATGCCCGAGGGGCAGTGGCCAAAAGGAGTTACCCCATGTCCGAGATCAGGGGAAGAGGCCAAGAGTGCCAGGCTGCAACAGCGCAGGAATGGCCGAGAGGAGCTATCCTATGTCTGAGGTCAGGAGCTGCACTGGGGAGGAGCTACCACACATCCGAGGTCAGGGGCAGCGGCCAGGAGGAGCAACCCCATGTCCAAGGAGTGGTGGCTTCGTGGGTGCAGAAGGGCCTAGAGGAGCTATTCCATGTTCAAGGTCAGGATGGGCAGCAGTGAGGAGATACCCCTCATCCAAGGTAAGGAGCAGCGGCTGCGCTTTGCTGGAGCA
>SJYC01005620.1:19-20342 GCA_006408675.1 Madoqua kirkii | reverse complement strand
TTGTTTTCCTCTATTTCTTTGCACTGATCACTGACAAAGGTTTTTTTTTTATCTCTCCTTGCTATTCTTCGGAACTCTGCATTCAAATGAGTATATGTTTCCTTTTCTCCTTTGCTTCTGGATTCTCTTCTTTTCACAGCTATTTGTAAGGCCTCCTCAGACAGCCATTTTGCTTTTTTGCATTTCTTTTTTCCTGGGGATGGTTTTTATCCCGGTCTCCTGGACAATGTCGCTAATCCCCATCTGTAGTTCTTCAGGCACTCTGTCTATCAGATCTAACACCTTGAATCTGTTTTTTACTTTCACTTTTTAATCATAAGGGATTTTATTTAGGTCATGCCTGTACAGTCTAGTGGTTTTCCCTACTTTCTTCAATTTAAGTCTGAATTTGGCAATAAGGTGTTCATGATCTGAGCCACATGCAGCTCCCGTCTTGTTTTTGCTGACTGTATAGAGCTTCTCCATCTTTGGCTACAAAGAATATAATCAATCTGATTTCAGTGTTGCTCATCTGATAATATCCATATGTAGAGTCTTCTCTTGTGTTGTTGGAAGAGGGTGTTTGCTATGACCAGTGCATTCTCTTGGCAGAACTCTATTAGCATTTGCTCCACTTCATTCTGTACACCAAGGACAAATTTACCTGTTACTCCAGGTGTTTCTTGACTTCCTACTTTTCCATTCCAGTCCCCTATAATGAAAAGGACATCTTTTTGGGGTGTTCATTCTAGAAAGTCTTGTAGGTCTTCATAAAACTGTTCAACTTCAGCTTCTTCAGCATTATTGGTCAGGGCATAGACTTAAATTACCTTGATATTGAATGGCTTGCCTTGGAAATGAAGAAAGATCATTCTGTCGTTTTTGAGATTGCATCCAAGTACTGCATTTTAGACTCTTTTGTTGACTATGATGACTACTCCATTTCTTCTGAGGGATTCTTGCCCACAGTAGTGGATATAATGGTCATCTGAGTTAAATTCACCCATTCCAGTCCATTTTAGTTCACTGATTCCTAAAATATCAATGTTCACTTTTGCCACCTCCTATTTGACCACTTTCCATTTGCCTTGATACATGGACCTAACATTCCAGGTTCTTATGCAATATTGATCTTTATAGCATTAAACTTTGCTTCCATCACCAGTCATATCCACAACTGAGTGTTGTTTTTGCTTTGGCTCCATCTCTTCATTCTTTCTGGAGTTATTTCTCCACTGATCTCCAGTAACATATTGGGTTCCTACTGACCTGGAGAGTTCATCTTTCAGTGGCCTATCCTTTTGCCCTTTCATAGTTTTCACATGGTTCTTAAGGCAGTAATATTGAAGTGGTTTGCCCTTCCTTTTCCAGTGAGCCACGTTTTGTCAGAACTCTCCACAATGACCTGTCTGTCTTGGGTGGCCCTACATGGCATGGCTCATAGTTTCATTGAGTTAGGCAAGGCTGTGTTCCATGTGATTAGATTGGTTAGTTTTCTGTGATTGTGGTTTTCATTCTGTCTGCCCTCTGATGAAGAAGGGTAAGAGCGTTATGGAAGCTTCCTGATAGGATAGACTGACTGAGGGGGATACTGGGTCCTGTTCTGATGGCCGGGACCATGCTCAGTAAATCATTAATTCAATTTTCTGTTGATGGTTGGGGTTGTATTCCCTCCTTGCTATTTACCTGGGGCCAAACTATGGTGGAAGTGATGAAGATAATGGTGATCCGCCTCAAAAGATCCCATGCATGTACTGCTACAGTCCATGCCCTCAACCCTGTAGCAGGCAACCACCAACCCACGCCTTTGCCAGAGACTCCCAAACTCCTACAGGCAAGTCTGGGACAATCTCCTGTGGGATCACTGTTTCTTCCTTCTGGGTCCTACTGCTCAAGGTTCTGTTGTGCCCTGCAAGAGTCTACTTCCAAGTCCTGTGTAAGTTCTGGCAGCTCTACGATGGGGTTAATGGTGACCTCCTTCAAGAGGACATCTGTCATACCCACATCCAGAACCCCTGTCCTGGCAGCAGACCACTGTTGTCCTATACTTCCACAGGAGATGCTCAAACACTGTTCTTTCTCAGTCTCTGTGGAGTCCCTGGGTCCTGGTGCATATGAGGTTTGTTTGAGCCCTCTGAGCATCTCTAGTAGAAATGGGGTTTGATTCTAAATGTGAATTCACCCCTCTTATCACCTTACTGGGGTTTCTCTGCTCCTGACCTTGGATGTGTGGTATCTCCTCTCAGCCACTTGCTGCTCCAGCAACGTGCATAGCAGTGCTCAAATGCCAAGATGGTGGTAAAGTGCCTGCTAAAATCTTAAGCTGGAAAAGATGAAGCAGGGCTCTGTATGCTAGAATCTCTGAGATTTTAGGCAATATTTTAGTGAAATAAATAGCTAAATAAATTCATATGTACATAAAAAAGAACCACAGAACCCTAGAAGGCTTCTGCTTATTGGGAATTAATTAGTCTCCATCATGTAAATTCACAGGGGTGTGTGTGTGTGTGTGTGTGTGTGTGTGTGTGTGTGCTCAGTCATGTCTGACTCTTTGTGACCCCCATGGAATTCTCCAAGCAAGAATATTGGAGTGGGTTTCTGTTTCCTACTATAAGGTATATTCCAGAGCCAGGGATCAAACCCAGGTCTCTTGCATCTCCTGCATTGGCAGGCAGATTATTTACCACTGAATTACCTGGACAAATTCACAGGAGCAGGAGAAAATTCCTTCTTGATTAGCAGAGGCACAATGGATTAATGGTTGTTGGACTCCGGATGTTTGGTTAGGAGTTATATACATCAATTGTCACTCAGCTAAATATCACAAAGGGGGATGATCTTAGCACTCTACTGGACAGTGAGAGAGGATAAGGAGAATTTACATTGAGCTTGAATTGAACATTATCACTTAATGACAAGTGAAAAAAGTGATTTCTGACAAAAAATTTTGAAATATCAGAAAACAGGAAAATTTACTTCAAGGTGCAGGAGATGACCATACTTCCTTAAACCTATGCTACACATTACAAAGACAGCTTATGGAAAGAAAGCATTGGCTGCTCTCAAAAAAAAAATGTTTTTAAATCATGTAGATTGTAATAAGAAGAACAGAAAAGTGAGATGATAGGATCAGTGGCTGAAATGACAAAGGACTAAATAAAACAAGCTCAGATGAAGAGGGAAGTAGCTGAGAGGGAAAAAGACACCAAGAGTTGTATCTTTAGAAAAATGCCATGATAAAATTTTAATTCACAGTGCAATCAGGAAAGAAAAGTTTTAGCCCTACAGAAAAGCAAATCAGTGATGAAGAACACAGATTTTGAGACAGGTCTGAGACCAGGAACCTTTTGCTGCAGTGCTGCAGTGCTTACACCTGGACATACCTCTCCTCCAGCAACAAAACACAAAGAAACTAAATTGACTAAAAAAAAAAAAATGTGAGCATGCACAGTTGGGGCAAATGCTAGACCGAAAGCTACAGAGACAAAAAGCCCATTTGTCACTTCTGAAGAGCCAGGAGCAAACAAATGATGTTGGGAACAAAAGCAAGTATGTCCCCACCAATGCATTCAGTACCACAAAAGGGTGAGCTAAACACCTAAGCCACCCTTCCAGCTGGACCCCTGGACACACCCCTACCCTTACCCCAGATAAGGAAGTCCCCTCCTCCTCCATTCTGGGGAGCAGGCAAGCAGACTTGTTACTTGTTTTAGCTCTCTCCTGTAAACAGTGATGCAAGAGCCCTGATAAAGCCTTGACTGATTTTCTTGTCTGGCCTCTAGTCAATTTCTATTCATTGGGGAAGGCCAAGAAGCCTGGTAAGGACCAGTTTGAAAAGGATTCACTGAAGATGAGGAACAAAATAGGCAAAAAATGATACCAAAGAAAGAGAAGAAGATCAAGAACAAGAAGGCAAGAGCATGGAGACTTAGTTTCCTGAAGAAAGTCAGTATTTTTAAAAAGAAACAAAGGAAATAATGCAGTAATTCATGGTAAAACAGAAGAAAATGGTATTCAGTTCTTGAGTACAAAGTATGATTAATAAATAGGCACTCATATCTGGCATACTCTGGTGCAAGTTTTGAATTTGGAGCAAAGAAGAAAAATGTGCCTGGGCAGACAAAACAGGTTATCTAGAAAAGAATAAGAATCTAACTAGCTTCATATTTTAACCACACCATTAAATTCCAGAAAGCAAGTAACAGTATCCATGTAACTTCATGTGGAAAGAATCTGGGAGTTAAAAATGCTATTTCATATGAATTTGCTATGGTAATAGGTACTGTAGGTCTCTCACTTTGAGACAGAAATATTCATTCTATCAACTGCTGAGAGTGCTGACTGCTGAGACCTCATAGCTACATCTCTTTCTAGGAATTGTCTTCAGCAGGTGGAAATCCAAGATGACACTCTTCCAGAGGGCAGACTGCCCACACAACTGGTCCATGCAGAGGTACAAAGGGCTGGCCACTTGTTCCCAAATTTGGGGGCAACTGTGAAGGGCCATCCCATTTCCAGAACTTTCCATGGGATTGGCAGAAGTCTTTGTTGCATCTGCCTGACAGTTCATCTGCCCCTGTCCACCCTACTTCCCTCATTGCCCTACTAGTGTTATTCTTGAGATCACTCGCCAGTCAACCTCTGGTATATAGATCTCTCTGTCTTTGAGTCAGTTTCCAGGGAACCTGCCCTAAGACAATATTAATTTAACAAAAGGGAAAGACTTATTCCAGTACCAATAGAAGAATGAAAATAAATAAGAAAGAAAAGTAGCGGTATAATACTCTGAATTTAAACACTGAACTGTTAATCATACAGCTATGGTTGGAAACAGGCTTACAAAAGAGAATGAAACATAAAAAATACTTTTTGAAAAAGATGAGATAGAAATTGCATATGTATTTAGTGATGATTGTCTGGCTCTGAAATTCCAGATTACCTGTTCTCAAACTGGGAGGTATGGAAGGAAGGGCTGGGGAAAGAAAAAGGTTCTACATTTCTTATATTACATGGGTAGCAGTTGAAGTTGAAGAAGTCAGAAGATGCCACATATTGCCTGGATTGAATAAGTAAGTAACTACAAGATAACTTAGATATGATTCTGACATACTTAGATGCACAAAAGTTTGGAAAATAATAAAATTTTAAAATAAATTTAAAAATATCTATATATATAAGAAAAGAGTAGAATTTAATACAGAAAAGAAGCCAAAAATATTTTCAAAATAAATGATGAATTTAAGGAAAAAAATTTGTTTTTTACAAGTTTCAATTAATAAAGAACAGAATATCCATTGTAATTGCATGACAATTGTGACTTTGGGGCTTTTGGTATCCAAAATAAACAATCAAAAACGGAACAACAACAGCAATAACCAAAACAACAAAGCAGTGGAATTAGAATTCCCATTCTTCATAAGTTAAAAACGTCAACACGACTTCAGAGAAAGTAAAACATTTACTGTAAAATATATTTCTGAGATGGGAGACACTGGATGATGTTGACAAGAACATGTCTCTCATATTGAGGAGCAGACTCTGTAACGTTACTGAACCCTGAAGACATGGCACCAAGACACAAGTCAGTGTAAAAAGCTTCATTGTGGAGGACAAGACAGTTCAGTACAATTATGTAGCTTTAAAGGTCTAACTTGAACCAGGCATAAGTTTTTAAACTGTCTAACAGAGTAGATTGCATGAACATCATTCCAACAATCCTCCAGAGAAACCAATTCTTTCAACTGGTCTTTTGATAAAAATTGTAAAATGGGCTCTTTGTATTACACTGCATTTGGGAATGTAAACCATACAGATGAATATCATGTGAGTAGCCACAATTATCAGGAAAAAATGTAGTTCAAAATAGGGAGAGTTCACTTTCTATTGGAATAACAATGGTTATATGCTAGAGCACATCTAATTAGGCTTTAAAGGATTAGGAAGGTTTTTTTGTAGGTTGAAGCTTGATGGCGGGGGTAGGGGGAAATGAGAGTTAGTGATGCATGCCTAGGAGTGGGATAGCTGTAATGAAAAGTACACTAGACTTGAAGTCAAGGGATCTGGGAGAGTACTGACAATCTATGATAGGCATGAATGAAACAGCTGAGCTGAGAAAGTAGAAAGGAAGTTTGATGGAACACTAAAGTAGATGTGCTAAATTGAAGCAGATGACAATAAGAGTTGAGAGTGGGTTGATTTGGACCATGAAGTAATAGCAGTCAATACATTATTTTCTACCATTCTTCCAGATTCCATACAAGGTTCTAGTGAAATGAGCAAGAATAGCATATTATTTGTAAATATGCTGTAAAGAAGCTTCTAAATTATTTAGTCAACTCATTAATTTCAAAGAAGAATCTAAGGTCCACATCTGCAGAAGTAAAGCAAATCACTCAAGTTGACAATGTTGCAGGCAAAGCAAGAATTAGAATCCAGCATTCCGATTTTCTTCATTCATAGGTATTGATAAGCCTTTTATATTGAGGATTTCCCTCCTGTAATGTTTCTTTTATGAAGCCAGAGTCATGCTGTAAAGATGCTAGATTATTGGAAGATGAGGGAGATCCTAGATGTCCTTGATTGAGCTAAGCTCCAAGCAGAAATCATCATAATGTTTAGTCATTAAGTTTTAAGGTTGCTTGTTACACAGCAAAGTTCTCTGTAACTGTGGAAAGATGTGACCAATATATTTTCTAGATTTCTTTTCTAACAAGAATCTGTTCTACCTCATTCCTATCTTCTTTACTCCCAGCTCTCCCTCCTTTGCAACCCCACTATTTCAACTGCATCTTATCTGTCCCCTTCTCACCCAGGTTACACATTTTTAAAAATGGAAACATGACAAGTAGATGCCATTTCTCACTAATAAAAGCACAGCAGGAAGAAGATTGGCCTTGCTCCATCTCATTACCACAATTATTAGCTAGCACACAGGTGAATAATTACCAGATGTTGGATATTTCCTCAGATTTCTCCTCTCTCAGAATGTAGGGAGAGGATGTCTAGCCATGGGTCACTGATGGTCTTTAACAAGTGACCCTTCTGAGCTTCCCTCCTCTGTATCCCTCCTTCCCCCTCTCTCTTCATCTGTGGTCATCTGTAAAGATGGACCCCTGATCACACCAAATGCTACAGGCAGACCTTGTGCTTACATGGCCTATGTAGTTGTCATTGCTTTTCTCAGGGGTCTCAGCCGTAAAGAATCCACCTGCCAATGTAGGAGATAAGAGATGTGGGTTTGATCCTTGGGTTGAGAAGATCCCCTGGAGTAGGAAATGGCAATCCACTCCAGTGTTCTTGTCTGGAAAATTCCATGGACAGAGGAGCCTGGTGGGCTATAAGAGTTTCTCAAAAGTTCCCATGGAGTCACATGATGGGTTGACTTGGGGTGATAGAGAGGGAAGGGAAGGCAGGAGTGTTCACATGTTCTTTTATTTCCTATGTTAGAGTTCCTCCACAAATAAAATGTCTGAGAACGAAAACCTAAATTTCACTTCCCCAAAGCTCTCAAAGAACTAAACAAAACCAAAGCTTTTGACAGAAAACAGTCTTTCCTAGGGAGCCATATAGTAACATGGGTCCTGGGGCAACCCAAATCAAACAAGCAAAGGGATGTTGTTTCACAGAGGTCAGTTCATGACTGTTCTCCTACCCCTGAGATGAGTTTGTATATTAATTTTTTCACTTTCTTTTTTGTGAAAATTAATTTTTATTTATTTATTTTTAGTTGTGCTGGATCTTTGTTGCTGTGCATAGGTTTCTCTAGTTGCAGAGAGCAGGGGCTACTCTTCCTTGTGGTGTGTGGCTTTCTCATTGCAGTGGCTTCTTTTGTTGCAGAGTGCGGGCTCTAGGTGCTCTGTGGCATGTGGAATCTTCCTGGACCAGGGATCAAACTTGTGTTCCCTGCATTAGCAGGTGGATTCTTAGCTACTATACCACCAGGGAAGTCCTTGATTTTCATTTTCCGTGAAAAGGGTCCTGACAGCTACCAATAATAATATCATCTCACACATAGGGGGAGGGAAAGATTGGGAGACTGAAATTAGCAGATACAAACTACTATATAGAGAATGAATAAACAAGGCCCTACTATATAGCATAGAAAACAATATTCAATAGTGGTAGAAGATGGGATTTATCTATCTACACAATTGAACAATTAACTATTAAAAAGAATGGAATAATGCCATTTGCAGCAGCATAGATAGACCTAGAGATTATCATACTCAGTGAAGTAAGTCAGAAAGAGGAAGGTGAATGAACCACTTATATGTGAAATCTAAAATATTACACAAAATGAACTTATTTACAAAACAGAAACAGATTCATGGGTATAGAAAATAGACTTGAGGTTGCCAAAGGAGGAGAGAGCAGTGGGAGAAGGTTGGATAGAGAATTGGGGGTTAGCAGATGCAAACTATTATATATAGAAAAGTTAAACAATGAAATCCTATTGTATAGCACAGGGAATTTGATATCCTTTGATAAACCATAATGGAAAAGAATATGAAAAAGACTGTATATACATATAACTGAATCATTTTGCTGTACAGCAGAAATTTACACAAAACTGTAAATCAACTCTGCTTCAATAAAAATAATACTTCACACATAATATTAACTTGAAAATAGCATCAATATCTCTGGTTACACACATAAGGAGCTGAACAAAGTTTAGATGTTCAACAGAAAACTTCAGTGTACATGATTGTGCACTGTGTTTGACTGTTCTTATTTATTTCTGGGGAATTTAAAACATTTCCAAGAGGTACTCTGAAAATGTGAAACTAAAGGTGAAAATCATCTGGGATCTTGAGTTAACTTTATAAAGAAATGAAAATAGCTTGGAATTAGGAACAAATTAGTTACCTCCGGTTAGCAACAAAATTCCATTTGTTGTCAATAGTGTGTGTTAGTCACTCAATCATGTCCGTCTCTTTGTGACCTCATGGACTGTAGCCTACCAGGGTCCTCAGTCCATAAAATTCTCCAAGCAAGAATACTGGAGTGGGTTGCCATTTCCTTCTCCAGGGGATCTTTCTGACCCAGGGATCAAACCCTGGTCTCTCTCATTGTAGGTAGATTCTTTACCTCTTGAGCCACCAGGGGAGCCCAACAATACCCTGTAACTAGCATGCTGGCCTCCTCATCACTTCTGCAGTTCATATATAAAAACTGATGTGTTGAAATGAGATTTCACCTTGGGTGATTTTGGTAGGTGTTCATATAATTTATCATACAAATTAGGGAAATTTTGAGAGTAAAATTAGTTTCCACCAGTTTCCATAATTACTCCTTGACAACAGGTGATAACATGATTGTCTTGGGCAAGCCTGGTCTTGTCCTGGGCAAGATCTGATTTAAGCATGGTCTCCCTAAACTTGGGGAATATAAGAAAAATCTCTGCATTAAAACATATCCCTCACAACTTCCTGTTATACTCTTTACTATAGGAATGTCATTAAAGGGAATCTTTTTAACATGCAATACCTTCAAGGAGAACAGCTCTTGTTTTTTACTAGTCACTCCTTAATGTAATAGTAATATAAATTTCTTCCTTTTTAACAGCTGACGAAAATCAAAGTACTGAATAAAGAAGAATTGTTTAAAGGGAAGGTAAAGAGGTAGAACAATATCAATTCAGTTCAGTTCAGTTGCTCAGTCATGCCTGACTCTTTGCGACCCCATGGACTGCAGCACACCAGGGTTCCCTGTTCATCACCAACTTTCAGAGCTTACTCAAACTCATGTCCATCGAATCAGTGATTCCATTGAGCCACCTCATCCTCTGTCATCCCCTTTTCCTCCCGCCTTCAATGTTTCCCAACATCAGGGTTTTTTCCAAGGAGTCAGTTCTTCCCATCAGGTGGCCACAGTATTGGAGCTTCAGCTTCAGCATCATCCTTCCAAAGAATATTCAGGACTGATTTCCTTTAGGATTGACTGGTTGGATCTCCTTTCAGTCCAAGGGACTCTCAAGAGTCTTCTCTAATACTATAGTTCAAAAACATGAATTCTTCAGCACTTAGCTTTCTTTATAGTCCAACTCTCACATCCATACATGACTACTGGGAAAACTATAGCTTTGACTAGATGGACCTTTGTTGGCAAAGTAATATCTCTGCTTTTTAATATGCTGTCTAAGTTGGTCATAGCTTTTCTTCTAGGCTAGCAGTGGCCTGCCACAGGGGCAGGGGTTCTGGGTACAGCAGACGTGGGCATGGCATAAGCCCTCTTGGAGGAGGTTGCCTCTCTATAGAACTGCCAGAACTTACACAGGACTGGGGAAACAGATTCTTGGAGGGCACAAACAAAACCTTGTGCACAACAGGACCCAGGAGAAAGGAGCAGTGACCCCACAAGAGACTTACCCAAACTTCCTGTGAGTGTCCGGGAGTCGTCAGTGGAGGCATGGGTTGGCAGAGACATGGGTTGGAAGTGGCCTGCTGCAGCGTCAGGGGCACTGAGTGCGGCAGTGCATGCATGGGACCTTTTGAAGGAGGTTGACATTATCTTCATTACCTCCACCATAATTTGGCCTCAGGTCAAACAATACAGAGGGAACACAGTCTTGATCATCAACAGAAAATTGGATTAAAGATTTACTGAGCATGGTCCCGCCCATCAGAACAAGACCCAGTTTCCCCCACAGTCAGTCTCTCCCATCAGGAAGCTTCTATAAGCATCTTATCCTTCTTCATCAGAGAGCAGACAGGATGAAAACCACAATCACAGAAAACTAAGCAAACTGGTCACAAGGACCACAGCCTTGTCCAACTCAGTGAAACTATGAGCTATGCCATGTAGGGCCACCCAAGACAGACAGGTAATGGTGAAGAGTTCTGAGAAAATGTGGCCCACTGGAGAAGGGAATGGCAAACCACTTCAGTATTCTTGCCTTGAGAGCCCCATGAACAGTATGGAAAGGCAAAAAATAGGACACTGAAAGATGAACTCCCCAGGTTGGTAGGAGCCCAATATGTGACTGGAGATCAGTGGAGAAATAACTCCAGAAAGAATTAAGACGTAGAGCCAAAGCAAAAACAACACCCAGTTGTGGATATGACTGGTAATGGTAGCAAAGTCTGACATTGTAAGAGCAGTATTGCAAAGGAACCTGGAATGTTAGGTCCACGTATCAAGGCAAATGGGAAGTGGTCAAACAGGAGGTGGCAAGAGTGAAGATCTACATTTTAGGAATCAGTGAACTAAAATGGACTGGAATGGGTGAATTTAACTCAGATGACCATTATATCTACTACTATGGGCAAGAATACCTTAAAAGAAATGGAGTAGCTATCATAGTCAACAAAAGAGTCTAAAATGCAGTACTTGAATGCAATTTCAAAAACAACGGAATGATCTCTCTCTTCATTTCCAAGGCAAGCCATTCAATATCACAGTAATTCAAGTCTATGCCCTGACCAATAATGCTGAAGAAGCTGAAGTTGAACAGTTCTATGAAGACCTACAAGACCTTCTAGAGCTAATACCCAAAAAAGTTGTCCTTTTCATTATAGGGGACTGGAATGCAATAATAAGAAGTCAAGAGATACCTGGAGTAATGGGCAAATTTGGCCTTGGAGTACAAAACAAAGCAGGTAAAGGGTAATAGAGTTTTGCCAAGAGAATGCACTGGTCATAGCAAACACCCTCTTCCAGCAACACAAGAGAAGATTCTACACATGTACATCACCAGATGGTCAGTACAGAAATAAGATTGATTATATTCTTTGCAGAACAGCATCACTAGACTCTATTTTAGGAGGATTGGATTTGCTCTTGTTGGGAAAGCACAGTAAAGTTCAGTTTCTGACTCCAATTAGAGAACTTAAAAGGGGATATAAGAAGTATAATGAGTAAACTTCACTTCAGGTACAAACTTTTCTCAAGCTATCCTGGACAATCTTTCTTATTTTAAACTTTACCCACCCCATATTCAGTGCTGACACAGACAAGAGTGTTGAAATGGAAAACTGAGGGAAAAAGCAACTGAGGTTTATTGCATTCAATATCTTACTTGCACTGGGTACAGCACAAATGTGGAAAAGTAATAAAAATAAAAATAATATTGTCATCAGTGAAAATCTAGTGAATTAACCTCCTATGATACCAATTTCTTAAAGAGGTCCTTTAATGTGGTATATATACACTTTTTGAGTTAACACTGCTACTTGATTCTGAGATGGTAGAGTGGGTGAGTGGGAAGTAAGGGGAAGGAAAAGAGGGGTCCTGAAGCTTACTATAGAAGCTACATATAGATACCAACTCCATTACCAGATGTGTGCCAACATGAGTGATGGAAACTCATACAGATATAATTCAATAAATTGGATCATAAGGGATACTTCTATATATGTTTACATGTGAGCGAAGGTCTGGGGTCCATATTAAGCTTCCACCCTCTTCCACTGGGAAACTGGTACAGCATGATTTGAACTGGCTTTTAGTTCATTTTGTTAAAGTAACTTTGTATTTCAAAATACTTTTAGAGTTACAGAAAAATTGTGAAGAGAATATGAAGAATTCCTAAAGAGCCCACACCATGTTTCTCCTATTATTAACATCTTATATTACTATGGTACATTTGTTACAATTAATGAATTAATACTGATACAGTATTCACTAAATATATTCAGATGTTCTTGTTTTTATTGTTGTTGTTTTTTACCCAATGTCCTTAATCTTTTCAGGATCCTATCCAGGACACCATATGACACATCATCATGCTTTCTTAGACTCCTCTTGGCTATAGCAATTTTTCAAACTTTCCCTGGTTTTGATGACTTTGACAGTTTTGAGGAGTAGTGGTCAGGTATTTTATAGATTATCCCTCACTTGGGATTTGTCTGATGTTTTTTCTGATTATTGAGCTAGGCTTATAGGTTTAGGGGAGAAAGATCACAGAGGTGAAGTGCCATTCTCAGCACATCATAACAAGGTTGCATACCATCACCATAACTAATCACTGTTGATGTTAACCTTGATCATCTCACTGATAGTTTGTCACATTTCTACAGTGTAAGCTACTCTTTTTTTCTCTTCCTTTCCACACCATAGTCTTTGGAAGCTATTCATTAGGTATAGTCTATATTAAAAAATGAAGAATTATGTTCTACCTACTTGAGTTAAAGTAGTTACATAAATTATTTAGAATTCTACACAGAAGGTTTGCCTATACTCCCTCATTTATTTGTCTATTCATTCAGTCATTCATATTCCAAATGGACCCATGGACATTTATCTTATACTTTGGGCTATAATGTAAATTTAAATTGTTCCAGCTTTTGCCATTGAAAATTCTTTCAGCTGATTTATGTGCCCCTTTGACCTACCCCATCATTGTGGTTACATTTGTTTGAGCACTTCATTACTCTCTGGCACTACAAGATGCTCCAGGTATATCCTGTGTATTTCCTGCCCTAGTTCTGTGCATGCATGCTAAATTGCTTCAGTTGTGTCTGACTCTGTGTGACTCCATGGACTGTAGCCCACCAGGCTCATCTATCCATAGGATTCTCCAGGCAAAAATATTGGAGTGGATTGCTGTGCCCTCCTCCAGGGGATCTTCCTGACCTAGGGATGGAACCTGAGCCCTAGAATCAGTCATTTTCCCAAGAAGCCCTAGCTCATTTTATTGGAAAATGCTATTAGAAACCAAAACCTGAATTTCTAAATTTTTTTGAAAGAACTTTTAGGGGCTTTTTTTCAGTTGATGTGTTACTAGCAGCATGTACATTGCTTAGGTGTTTTTTTTTTATTTTTTAGAAATATAGTTGTAGCATGCATGATGAAGCTGGAAAATAATTCTTCTCACTCTAAGGAGTAAAAAGTTATTGAAGATTTTTAAGAAAAGGTTTAATTTTATTTTAATATATCCAAACAGGAATTTGAGAAGTTGAATGACAGAAGGTAAAAAGAGGGGAAAGAAGACGTCTAGGAAATGGCATGCAGATGTTTTATTAATTGACTGACTGATTGATTTTACTCATGTGTTGTTGGCCTGTGCAATATTTGAATAAAAGGAAGCACACTTCTTCATTTGAAGGTGAATCCTGAGTCTACCACAGGATGAGAAAGTGATGTTCCTGTTCCTAAATTTTAGTGTTTCAAAGGCAACACCAGGACTTTTATGTTAGACCTAAGAGTCCCAAATTGGATAGAAAAGTGCTAGGAGAAATTTTCTATTGGAAATTCATTCATTTGTCTTCATCAAACATGTAAACAGGGAATTTATGAGTCTTCTTTAGCCTTTTACTGGTTATATAACCAAGGACAAGTTGTTTGGTCTCGCTAGACCCATTTCATCATCTGCAGACATGTAGGAACAATAATATTCACCTCTGTGAGGATTAAAAAGTAAAATGCACAAAAACTTAGCATAAAATAAATGCTAATAGATGCATGTTACCTTTCAGTGAATTAAGGAAGGCTTTTTGGTCCCACTGACCTCCAGGTATGCCAGAGCATCAGAGAAACTACTGTTGATCCAGAGCACCATAGCAGGAGATTTCAGGATAAGTGAGATGAACCCCAACACCTCAGTTTTTCCATTAATGAAGCCTCTTTTAAGTGGGAGGAGTAGAAGACTAAGGGGAACACAACTTAGAAAATAATTGCATTTCATAGTGCAGTCAAAACATTTCCCAAACAATCAAGAATCTGACATGAAGCTCTAGGCATTAATTCAATGTCCTTTGTTCTTCCCCTTCAGAGGTAGACCAGATCCCCAAGATTACTTTGTTGCTTTCATTTGCCTAATATAATATCCCTAGAGACACATTTTCACATTCTGGAAGCAGACTCATGACTACACTGCAGTGGGGTGGGGGAAGGAGGAGAAGGCAAGAGGGAGATTCTCTGTCACTAACTGCCTGATAGATTGTAAATGATCCTGATGTACTGCTGTTAGGGTTCCAGGGCGTGTTAATTAAGAAAATGATTATGTTCTTTATGACCAAGGAAATTTTACTTTCAGTTTTACAATAGGCATTTGCGAAATTCCATCTCCCCCAACTTAGCTGCAAAGTCTTACTGTGTTAAGAACTGCAAGAGTGCTAAAGAAGGTCTTTAATATTTAATAATTGGCAGGCTGGAGCTTTTAAGCACATACTGTCATCATTCTAAATGCAGGCACTAACCCAGAAGACCAAATAACACGTGGCTGCTAGTCTCCCCCTTTTTTTTATAAAGTATTTCTGTAGAAGTGTCACCGACCATAAGGCTTAAGATACTGCCCTTTTGCATCTTAAGGGATACAAAAGTGAGGTGGAGTGGAAGGAGCATGGTCTACAAGTGATAGAGCTAATCTCTATTCTAACAATACTCTAATCTTGCAATTTGGGTAAATTACCTCTCTTGATATAGTTTTCTAATTTTGAAATGCTATAATCAGGACTGAAACTCCAAATGAACAGCTGTCAACTCTCGATTCAATCCTCTTTTCAATATACCACCTTGCCACTATTTCATAGCCATTTCAATTTTTTGCTCCTTCAACCAAAACACTTCATTCTTACCTCTATTCTAGCTCTAATCAGTCACACACAGTAGTATAGTTCTTATACACCACAAAGATAATTTTTGCTTGCCTTAATAGTTCTCATTTTGCATAGTACTCAGTATATGATAAGTGTTTGATTATTTGCTGATTGAATTAAGATGACCCTTGTGCTTTCAACTATTTTCTGAAATTTTTAAATGTGTCTTTACTCCCACTAAGTATGTATTAATCGTATGCACTGTGGCTCTCTATACATACTTGCTATACTTGATTCTCTCTCTGTCACCAAACTTCAGCCACTGAGCAGTATGCTGCTTGAGTAATCTTTGTTTCTTCAGGTCACAATGGGAAGGACTTTTAGTCATGTGCATAAGAGTAGCAATTATAGTGAAAATACTCACTGGATTGGTGCACCTCACCAGAAAATTTGCGAGGACCTCAAGCTGTCCTCTACCCAAATCCCCTTCATTCTCCCTTGGTTGAATCAGTATCAGCTCATGATTTCCTATTGGACTTTACAATTTCCCTATTCCACCTGTTACTGTCACATTTCTCTCCTTTATGGGGCTTTAATCATCAGGTGTCACATTAGGGTTGTTTTTTTTTTTTTTTTTTTTTTTGGCTGTCCCATGTAGGATCTTATTTCCCCAATCAAGGACTGAATCCATGTCCTCTGCAGTGGCAGCACAGTCTTAACCACTAGACTACCAGGGAAGTCCCCTCTGAAAGTTTGCTGCTATGAGCTATGAATGATGCCAGGATTCATGGCCTCTAGAGGAGAGGAATTCCATCCGGGGCCAGTGATGAGACATGATTGCTCAGAGCTTTTGTGTAATAAAGTTTTATTAAAGTATAAAAGAGACAGAGAAAGCTTCTGACATAGACATCAGAAGGAAGCAGAAACAGTGCCCCCTTGTTAGTTTTTAGCAAGAAGTTATATACCTATTAGCAGGCTGCTAACTAGAGAAAAGAAATGTCTCAAAACTCAAGAGTGGCACCAGGCCCCGCACCCACAACATGCATTTTGAGATAGCATTGACACGAGGTGAGTCATCCCGGGCCATAAAACAATTGACATGAATCTTGAAGAAAGGCAGATTTCAGAGCAAATACATAGTTCCATTAACATAGCTTAAAAGAACAGTTTCATGAGTAAAACGTACTGGTTTGTTGAGCCATTATTGGTTCTGAGTCTTAGGAGCAACTGACTTGAAGAAAGACAGAATCTAAGGTAAATACATAGTTCATTAACATAGCTTAAGAAAAACATTTCCATAAGAAAAATGCAATGGTTAGCTTTAGGTTTGAGAAAAGTTAAGTTCAGGTGGAACCAGGTGTCATAGCAACACAGAATTTTAAAAGAAACCTCCTTTTAATTTTATATGGTGGTGGTGGTGGTTTAGTTGCTAAGTTGTGTCTGACTCTTGTGACCCCATGGACTATAATTTTGTACAGAGAAGGGAAAAAAGCATCTGGCACTTGTGGTTTGTTTCCTCCTGCTGCTTAACAGAGAGAAAAAAATCTGTGAAACTTGCAGCCTATTTCCTCCATTTGGGGACCCCCTAGCCTTCCTGCCCATTACCCTCTCATCCACAGGTGTTGCATTAAGGTTTGTTATCAACTTCACTGCCAATATGGACCCCAGTGTCACTGGGTACTTTGCTGCTCTGTGCCCCCTCACCTCAACACACCCAGACACACACATTGACTGTGTTCTCAATTGAGAGGACCCTCTTAGCACCAGGATTTCAGCACTTTTAATTGAGAGTTTACCCCCCCTTTTTTTATTGCACACCGCATCCTCCTATAGACATATAGATCACCTCTCTCAGGACAAGTTAGGAGATTTGAGGATGTTATCTGATACTTCACCCAAAGCTGGTATCCCTTGCCAGTACCTGGACATGGAACTTGGGTACATCCATGAATTCTATGATTCCCTACTTCAGAGTGTGCCATCTGGCTTTTTTCAGGACACTCACTCATCTAGAGGATGAAAATGAACTCTGTTACTACTCATGCTTGAGCCTTAAACCTTAAAGCTTAAGGATGAGGCTATCAGTCCAAAGTCCCTTGCAGTTTCCTTTCCTATGACTCATCAAGATATTATTCAAAAGGACTCCTGTTGCTCTGTCTAAATAGGAACAAATTCTGTAGAATCAGGCATGCATATCTGCTCACCAATCCACACTCTCCAAACTGTTCTCTGCAGGAAGTTTTTCCATTTTCCTTAAATCATATTACCAAAGAACTGCACAGTACCTATTTTCAAAACCCCAGCTCAGATATGCACAGTTATTTTCTTCAGAGAATATTTTTAAAAGGGTTTTCAGCTATTTAGGTACAACCTGAAGTGTCAAAACTCGTCTATGCTTTAAAAAATACTTGTGGCATTCTTTTCAACTCTAAACATCAGAACCTTAGGGCTAGATGTTAAAAGATTTAAAGGCTAGTTCTGCTATATTCTCTGCTACAAATTCCTCTCCTCTTTTCACTCTCTGATCATCAACAATTGGTCTCTGTCCCCTCATTTTTTGAATGAAAGATTTTCATGTAACCTTCTTCCAAAATTTCAGAGGGAAACCACTGACAAGTCAAAGAAATCTGAATGGGGAACAGTAAAACATGTCACTATGATTAAGACTTCTTATTAATGCTGGAGGAAAATCTCAGTAAGCAAGACATTTTAAAAAAATAAAAAACTAGTCAGTTAAGCATAGGTCCCATTACTAGTCTCTCTGTACAGCACAGCCTGGGAGTGTTCTCTGACTCTTTGCTGTCCTTCCCTCCCCGTTTTCTGTGACATAAAAATGCATAGGGCCTGACCCTGACCAGCAGCAATGTGCAACAGACAGTTTAGTCTCTCTGCCTTAGTAGGGCATGAAGAGGGCAAGAGATGACTGGGAAAGCAAATGGCTCTTCAATGCAGGCGGAACCACTTCCCTAGAGGAGGAGGGTGGAAAATTAATATGGGGACCAGACCCTTACCTATATCCAAATATTTATTAATACAATAGGCATTTTTGCTACCGCAAAGCTTCTGGTAAGCATTTCACCCCTTCCCAGGATGCTGATTTCAATGTTGGGTGCTTGCCAGCTTCTCTGGTGGTTTTTCCTTGACTTTGGGGTCAATTGCATAGGTGGTACATGGTTATACACAGTCAGTTCTCATTATTTGTGGTTTTATAAAGTTGCTGGAAACTCAATGCTGAACCAGTGCTCCCAGGGGAAACACAGGATTAGATTTCTAAGGGTTTGTGGTCACAACATTTTTGTCAACTGGTCAGTACATAATCTTTGTGTTTTGTGTGTTTAAAGATCCTTTATTTTATTTTATATGAATGATCCACTAATACTGGCTTATAGCCAGCAGCACTCTAACCTGTAAGCCATGTCTGAGAAAAGCTTATCCAAATGTACGAGTAAGGCACATCACAGCTTTCTTATACACAGGAACCCTAAACAGCACTTTGACACTATGCTTGAGGGCAATTTTCAATGTAAAATCACCAACAAGAAACACAAAATTCTAAAAAAAAAAAAAAGAAAAAAATGGCACTAAATAAATTGTGCAAAGGAGAGTGATGTATAGTATGAGAGCTAAAACAAAAGGCAGAGAGTCATCTTGTTCCACCTCAGCTGAGAGTGTGAGTTTTAAGAAGCTCAAATAGTTTGCCACTCTGCACATGTCCACCGTGCAAATCTCACAATTATTGATTTGGGGGATTACATACAAAATTTAGGGAATAGGTGAATTTGCAAATATGAAATCTGTGATTAATGAGAACTGCCTGTATATTAATTGTATAAATGTGAGCTTACAATTTTGAACCAAGTACATCTAGTACTGTTTGAAGTCGTGAGAACATGAGCAAGCAAAATCAAGCCAGCCCAGAAGAACATGCTTATAGTTTCGTTGCTATCAACATCTAAGGAAGAAAAATCCATACCTACAGTGGTTAATAATAAAGTTTGTCCTTATTCAAGCCTCATACATTTAATATTTAACTTACTCATTAATTTTCTCCACTCTGCAAAATATGGGAGAACCAAAGCACCCATTGAAAGATGAGTGGCCTAGAATATGTCATAATAATGATAATATTTATCACTTAATGGTTGCTTATTATATCAATAATTATTATGCTAATTACTATGATCATTTAATTTGTACAATGATCCTATGGGACAAATATTACCATCCTCATTTTACATTAGAGGAATCTATTCCTTAGAGACATTAAAAAAAAATGCAATGAGGTCATGCTATTAGTAAACAAAATATCCAGGATAGAAACCTAGGTGTTTCTGATCCCCAAACCAATACTTTAAAGCAATATTCTCAAAGCCAGCATCATCTGGGGACCTATGAGAAATGCAAATCATCAGATACAACTCCAAATCTAGTGAATTAAAGACTCTAGGAGTGAAGCCCAGAAATTTGTGTATGAGAAAGCCCCAGGAGGAGATTCCAATGCATGCTAAAGTTTGAGAACCAATACTTTAAATCACTATTTCATTAGATTTAAATTTACATATTGCATTGTGCTAATTAACTAAAATTCATATATTCTTAAGATTAATTATATAATATAAGAATAGGTATAACACCCTTAACAGATATATTAGAGGATGATTGGCATACAGAAACTGGACATATTTAACATATATAATCTGAAAAGTTTTAATATGTGTATGCACCCATGAATACACTGCCACAATCCAGATAGTGGACTCCCAAAATTTCACTTTCAAAGTTTCCTCATGCCTCTTGGTAATCTCTCTCTTCGGTCAAGGACTCATCTTTCTCTCCCTCAGTAACACTTCATCTGCTTTCTGTCA
>SJYC01005615.1:0-16945 GCA_006408675.1 Madoqua kirkii | reverse complement strand
GAAACAGTGTCAGACTATTTTTTTTGGGGGGGAGGGGCTCCAGAATCACTGAAGATGGTGACTGCAGCCATGAAGTTAGAAGACACTTACTCCTTGGAAGAAAAGTTATGACCAACCTACATAGCATAATCAAAAGCAGAGACATTACTTAGCCAACTAAGGTCCGTCTAGTCAAGGCTATGGTTTTTCCAGTAGTCATGTATGGATGTGAGAGTTGGACTATAAAGAAGGCTGAGCGCCAAAATTTGATGCTTTTGAACTGTGGTGTGAAGACTCTTGAGAGTCCCTTGGACTTCAAGGAGATCCAACCAATTTATTCTGAAGGAGATCAGCCCTGGAATTTCTTTGGAAGGAATGATGCTAAAGCTGAAACTCCAGTACTTTGGCCACCTGATGAGAAGAGTTAACTCATTGGAAAAGACTCTTATGCTGGGAGGGATTAGGGGAAGGAGGAGAAGGGGACGACCAAGGGTGAGATGGCTGGATGGCATCACGGACTCAATGGATGTGAGTCTGAGTGAACTCTGGGAGTTGGTGATGGACAGGGAAGCCTGGTATGCTGTGATTCATGGGGTTGCAAAGAGACAGACATGACTGAATGACTGCACTGAACTGATAATGGGGCTTATGAGAATAAGGCAAAGAAATAGAACAATGCAGGAGAGCTTTTTTTATATATGGTATCTAACCTAGTCTATGTCTATACACAATATCTAACATGAAGAAGAGTTATATTAGATATGAAATAACATCAAGAAATGGCACTAAGGGTGAAGATACATTCTTAAAATTTTTAAAGGAATCCTATGCCTTCAATCAATGATATTTAAAGTGTATTTCTTTTATCTCCTTCTGAGTCCCCTTATTCTGCTACCCACTCCCTAATATCCCCTGGCAGTTTCCAGACCTAAGCTTTGGTTCATAGGTTTGATGCTTTTTACTGGTAATGTGTACTCCCAATAACAGTATACATGCAACATGCTATCTCAACTGGAAGAGAGTTTGATAGTCAGTTTATTAACAGTAGCAGAATAGTAACATTTTCTTTACTTGTGCAATGTGGTATAAGTATATTTAATGGAATTAAATCTTAATTAATTGAATATCTACTCAAGCCCAGTAAGAAATATTGAAGATGACTTTCTCTCTATATAGTCTCTATATCTATCCATCTCTATATCTATCCATCCTCATTTTTAAGATAAAAAAACTGCATTATATTTATATTAAGTAATTTACTCACACAGACTGCTTCATACCAACCCTGGGAGGTGGTTCCTATCTCATAGTCTAGAAAACTGGCTCTCAAAGAGGATATAACATTTTTGTACTTTACCAGAGTTGATGATTTCTGCTCCTGGTTAGATGTCTTGGCCTGTTAAAAAAAAAAAAAAGAAAAAGAAAAGAAAGCTACATCTATATCTATCCATCCTCATTTTTAAGATAAAAAAACTGCATTATATTTATATTAAGTAATTTACTCACACAGACTGCTTCATACCAACCCTGGGAGGTGGTTCCTATCTCATAGTCTAGAAAACTGGCTCTCAAAGAGGATATAACATTTTTGTACTTTACCAGAGTTGATGATTTCTGCTCCTGGTTAGATGTCTTGGCCTGTTAAAAAAAAAAAAAAGAAAAAGAAAAGAAAGCTACAATATATGAGCTTTATAAAAATCTCTATTATTAAATTTTTCTTCTCCTTAAATAAGCAACATCATCCCCTCCATCACTGTTTAAGAAAAACTGTTGCTAGAACCAATTAATTCCTTCTTGAAGAGTTCAGTTAACATGCTTGACTTCTTTTGAGAATTACAGTTCTTGGTGCTGGCTTCCTTCCAGCAAGAAAGAAACAGAAAGCAAAAACCTTGAGAGGAAGAAAGATAAAGAAACAAATGTTATATCCAGAGTACGACTGTATGGGTAAAACACCATTCAACCAAATCGCCTGTAGTCTCAACTTGAGTTTTTTTTCTCCATGGAAGCAGAAATCATTGATTCTTTCCAGCCCTAAAAGGTGGTGTTTGCAAGGATCAAGGAAATGAGGAACAGGGGTTTAGACACATTTAAGCATTTACGTATTTTATTTCTCCTCTAACTGGACTCAAACACCCTTGCTCCTAAAAAAACACTTTACTGTACATGCCAACTGGATGAACATCAGGTTATAGACTAAAAACAGCTGTTGTAGGTCCATCAGCAGAATATCACTGGAATCGTGAATGCACTTTCCAAATATAATTAATAGTAGCGTATGTATGCCACTCTTGAAAACTTGAAAATCAGTCACAACTAATTAAATTTTAAAATTTTATTTCAGGAAAAAAAAAGTATTTTAGCTTGTGAGGTCAGACTTAGCTCAACTTAAATTACTTCTTCCAATTCTCAGATGTATTACCTTGTGTTAGTGCATGAGAAAGTAAGAGTATGTGTTATTGCTTTGTTCCTGCTGCAAAAGAAAACATTTCCTTAAAAGGCAAAAAATCAAAATTATGACCCACTCTCTCCCTTAATGAAAACAAACATCTATTAGAAAGACCATAAAAGACTCAAGTAGTATAAAAAGATGATCCTTTAACAAGTATGCCCCTGAGTCCTGACACACATGGCAGCCTGTGACTGAGTCCTTTTGGATTTCACAGTAGAGGAAAGAGAGATTTAGCAAGATTAGAGGAGATTTATACATGGTGTGATCATGTGAGGAACATGAGACACAGTTTTGGAATGAGCAGATCTATGAATTTCTAAGCACAACATTACACAATCATTATAGATGAAAATGCTCTTACTACTGAACTCAATTTTTTTTAAAATTCTTTTTTATTTTTTGGCTGCACTGGGAGGCATGTGGGATCTTAGTTCCCCCACAAGGGATCAGACTTGCACCCCCTGCATTGGAAGTGCAGAGTCTTAACCACTGGAATGCCAGGAAAGTCCCTGAACTCGATTATCTTTAAGGACCAAGATACGCTGAAAGCCAAACATCTGATCAACAGAATGCAATGTCCATCTCTCACATTCAGTCCAGTTCGGTTCAGTTGCTCAGTCGTGTCTGACTCTGCGACCCCATGAACCATAGCACGCCAGGCCTTCTTGTTCATGACCAACACCCAGAGTCTGCCCAAACCCATGTGTATCAAGTTGTTGATGCCATCCAACCACCTCATCCTCTGTCTTCCCTTTCTTCTCCTGCCCTCAATCTTTCCCAGCATCAGGGTCTTTTCAGATGAGTCAGCCTTTCGCATCAGATGGCCAAAGTATTGGAGTTTCAGCTTCAACATCAGTCCTTCCAATGAACACCCAGGACTGATCTCCTTTAGAATGGACTGGTTGAATCTCCCTGCAGTCCAAGGGATTCTCAAGAGTCTTCTCCAACACCACAGTTCAAAAGCATCAATTCCCCGGCTCTCAGCTGTCTTTATAGTCCAGCTCTCACATCCATACATGAGCACTGGAAAAACCATAGCCTTGACGAGACGGACCGTTGTTGGCAAAGTAATGTCTCTGCTTTTTAATATGGTGTCTAGGTGGGTCATAATTTTCCTTCCAAGGAGTAAGCATCTTTTAATTTCATGGCTGCAGTCACCATCTGCAGTGATTTTAGAGTCCAGAAAAATAAAGTCAGCCATTGTTTGCACTGTTTCTCCATCCATTTGCCACGAAGTGATGGTACCAGATGCATAATCTTAGGTTTCTAAATGCTGAGCTTTAAGCCGACTTTTTCACTCTCCTCTTTCACTTTCATCAAGAAGCTCTTTAGTTCTTCTTCACTTTTTGCCATAAGGATGGTGCCATCAGCGTATATGAGGTTATTAATATTTCTGGCAATCTTGATTCCAGCTTGTGCTTCCTCCAGCCCAGAGTTTCTCATGATATACTCTGCATATAAGTTAAATAAGCAGAGTGACAATATTCAGCCTTGACGTACTCCTTTTCTTATTTGGAACCAGTTTATTGCTCCATGTCCAGTTCTAACTGTTGCTTCCTGACCTGCATGCAAGTTTCTCAAGAGGCAGGTCAGGTGGTCTGGTATTCCCATCTCTTTCAGAATTGCCCACAGTTTATTGTGATCCACAGAGTCAAAGGCTTTGGCATAGTCAATAAAGCAGAAATAGATATTTTTCTGGAACTCCTTTGCTTTTTTATATATATTTTCTTTTGCCTCTTATTTTGTATTTGCAACAAATGGGAGATGGAAAGTATGTGTTGAATTATAATTCCAAACCCCAAAAGGCTAGTCTTTCATCTTCTAAATGATAAATTGCCTCGTTTTGAAAGTCATTGCCTCCTTCATTCTTTTTCTTCCTCCTGCTTTCACCCCTTTTTCCTGGACATAATCAAAGATCTCATTAGATAGGGCCAGAGTCCAATGATCTCTTTAAAGGCTTTTAGAAACACGTTTATCATTTATTTATTTATTTATTTATTTATTTTACTTTACAATTATTAATTGTCATGAGAGATTAGATTTTTCCTGTCCCAAGGTAAACCTTTTCTTCTTCAACATCTCTTTTGTATCTGAAGAAAGCTTGTATGGAGCCCAACATCAGTTTTTATACAACTCATTCTATATTCCAGCACTGTCTGCATTTGGATGACAGCTTAGAGTGGCTAGAAGTATGACAAAGCACTGCCATATGGGAATATTTCTATTTATGTGGACAACTTCTTTGAGTGGAGCTCATTAATGTACAGTCTGAAGGACAAGAACTGAACAAGACAACCACATGACTGCCATGAAAATTCTGTCATCCTTAACAGGCCAATTTCTGCCTCACTCTCCACACCTACTCAGACATCTGGCAGAAGTCCACCCCTTACTAACTGAGTAGCTTGGGGCGAGTTCCTTCAGTGCTCTCAGTTTTATAAAACCAGCATAGTAATGGAGCTTCACTGATCAAATTTATTTTTAAGGATTTGTTTTTTCTAAATTAATTCGTGACAGAAAAGTGATCAGAAAAATACAAAAAGCTCCTCTACCCCGTTTACCTAAGTTTCTAATTGCTAATATGATACATCATTTGCTTCACATCTCTCTTTCATTGCCATTAGTTTTTTCTAAAATCTTGCACAGCCATCTGCTGACACAACATTCCCATCACTTCAAACATTTCAATATATATTTCTTGGAAATGATGACATTCCTACATCATCAATATAAACTCCTCCAAATCAAGATATCCATTATGATAGGACCCTAACATACAATCTACAGACTCCAGTTCAAAGTAGAGTCTAGTGACCTCATCCCTGTCCATCCCATAGCTCTCCACTCTACATTCCCTGGGGTTATGGAGTTCATTGGTAAACTACTTGTAAACTGAACCCTCCCCCTGGGAAGCAGGGCTAATCCCAAATCTAAACTAATACATTATGTGAAATTTAAAGACATTAACTTGAGACCTTGTCTTGACCTCAGTTTTCAGCCTACTTCCATTTAAAGTTCTTACATTTGTGACAAAATCTGACTTTTAGAACCTACAGAAGGCCTTATTTTCCTATGCTTAAGACACTGTCCTTGGAGTTGAAGTCAGAGAGAGTTTTCAATAATTTTGTTTAGTAGTGAAACATTTTAAATGAAATTATATCAAACCATGATGTGTAAATAAGGATGTGTGTATGTGTGTGTGCTAAGTCACTTCAGTCATATCTGACTCTTTGCAATCCCATGGACTATAGCTCCCCAGGCTCCTCTGTCCATAGGATTCTTAAGGCAAGAATACTGAGGTGGGTTACCATTTTCTTCTCCAGGGATCAAACTCGAGTCTCCTGTGTCTCCTGCATTGGTAGGTGGGGTCTTTACTACTAGAACACCTGGGATGCCCGTATATAAAGATTCAGTTCAGTTCAGTTCAATCATTCAGTCTAGTTCAATTCTTTGCAACCCCATGGACTGCAGCATGCTATCCCATGGACTATAGCTCCCCAGGCTCCTCTGTCCATAGGATTCTTAAGGCAAGAATACTGAGGTGGGTTACCATTTTCTTCTCCAGGGATCAAACTCGAGTCTCCTGTGTCTCCTGCATTGGTAGGTGGGGTCTTTACTACTAGAACACCTGGGATGCCCGTATATAAAGATTCAGTTCAGTTCAGTTCAATCATTCAGTCTAGTTCAATTCTTTGCAACCCCATGGACTGCAGCATGCTGGTCTTCCCTGTCCATCACCAATTCCCGGAGCTTACTCACACTCGTGTCCATCAATATGGTGATGCCATCCAACCGTCTCATCCTCTGTCATCCCCTTCTCCTCCTGCCTTTAATCTTTTCCAGCATCAGAGTCTTTTCAAATGAGTCAGCTCTTTGCATCAGGTGGCCAAAGTATTGGAGCTTCAGCTTCAGCATCAGTCCTTCCAATGAATATTCAAGGTTGATTTCCTTTAGGATGGACTGGTTGGATTTCCCTGCAGTCCAAAGACTCTCAAGAGTCTTCTTCAACACCACAGTTCAAAAGCATCAATTCTTCAGTGCTCAGCTTTCTTTATAGTCTGATTCTCACATCCATACATGACTACTGGAAAAACTATAGCTTTAACTAGAAAGACCTTTGTTGGCAAAGTAATGTCTCTGCTTTTAATACGTTGGTCACAGTTTTCAGTTTTCTTCCAGGTAGCAAGTGTCTTTTAATTTCATGGCTGCAGTCACCATCTGCAGTGCTTTTCCAGTATATAAGGATATCTGTTTGGAAATCTGATTTTTCCATTTCCTAGCCTGCTGGGATCATTTAACCTATTTGGGTCTCAGTTTCTCCACCAGACTTCCCTCATGGCTCAGACAATAAAGAGTCTATCTGCAATGCAAGAGATCTGGGTTTTATCCCTGGGTCAGGAAGATCCTCTGAAGAAGTGAATGGCAACCCACACCAATATTCTTGCCTGGAGAATTCCTTGGACTGAGGAGCAACCGGGTCATAAGAATCAGACATGACTAATAGACTAATACTTCTCCATCTGTTAAATGAAATACAGTTGAGACAGGGCATAGAATTAGCATGGTGAGGATAGCTGAAAAATAGTTTTTGGCTTGTATCCTGATAATTGAACCTTTTCAAGGAAACTAGTTCTCACTAAGCAGTAGTACAAAATCTGATGTATGAATAAGAGTGCAAATTCATTGGGTATGAGGCAAATAGCCAAGGAGATTCCATCTAGCTTGTTCAACAGTTTATATTCCTCATAGGAAACATACCTGGGAAGCAAAATCTTAATAGCTGATTGCTTAGCTGGCTTGGGGCCAGTCTTACCACACTTGGCATTTTGACTTTCTTACCATAATGTCTAATAGTATTTATCTCCTCTATAAGCTAACTTCCTAGTTGCTATATATACTTGTCAGGGCTGTTCAAGAAACTCCTTTTCCTGGCTTGACAAATATTTTGTGTTATGGTTCTCAGTTTCAAGAATATATTGAATCCTTTTCTTTGACAGATTTTTATACTTTTTTCATTAACATATATTATATGGCAATACCTCCCAGTAACCTTGATGATGTTTACAGTTCAGTTCAGTCTCTCAGTTGTGTCCCACTATTTGCGACTCCATGGACTGCAGCACACCAGGCCTCCCTCTCCATCACCAACTCCTGGAGTTTACTCAAACTCATGTCCACTGAGTTGGTGAATGCCATCCAAACATCTCATCCTCGGTCATCCCCTTCTCCTCCTGCCTTCAATCTTTCCCAGCAACAGGGTCTTTTCAAATGAGACAGCTCTTCACATAGGGGGCCAAAGTATTAGAGATTCAGCTTCAGCATTAGTCCTTCCAATGAATATTCAGGTTGATTTCCTTTAGGATGGACTGGTTGGATCTCCTTGCAGTCCAAAGGACTCTCAAGATTCTTCTCCAACACCACAGTTCAAAAGCATCAATTCTTCAGTGCTCAGCTTTCTTTATAGTCCAACTCTCACATCCATACACGACTACTGGAAAACCTATAGCTTTGATTAGACAGACCTTTGTCGGCAGTGTCTCTGCTTTTTAATATGCTGTCTAGTTTGGTCATAACTTTTCTTCCAAGCAGCAAGCATCTTTTAATTTCATGGGGGCAGTCACCATCTGCAGTGATTTTGGAGCCAAAAATAAATAAATAAATTCTCTCACTGTTTCCATTGCTTCCCCATCTATTTGCCATGAAGTGATGGTACCGAATGCCATGATCTTCATTTTCTGAATGTTAAGTTTTAAGCCAACTTTTTCACTCTCTTCTTTCCTCCTGCCTTCAATCTTTCCCAGCAACAGGGTCTTTTCAAATGAGACAGCTCTTCACATAGGGGGCCAAAGTATTAGAGATTCAGCTTCAGCATTAGTCCTTCCAATGAATATTCAGGTTGATTTCCTTTAGGATGGACTGGTTGGATCTCCTTGCAGTCCAAAGGACTCTCAAGATTCTTCTCCAACACCACAGTTCAAAAGCATCAATTCTTCAGTGCTCAGCTTTCTTTATAGTCCAACTCTCACATCCATACACGACTACTGGAAAACCTATAGCTTTGATTAGACAGACCTTTGTCGGCAGTGTCTCTGCTTTTTAATATGCTGTCTAGTTTGGTCATAACTTTTCTTCCAAGCAGCAAGCATCTTTTAATTTCATGGGGGCAGTCACCATCTGCAGTGATTTTGGAGCCAAAAATAAATAAATAAATTCTCTCACTGTTTCCATTGCTTCCCCATCTATTTGCCATGAAGTGATGGTACCGAATGCCATGATCTTCATTTTCTGAATGTTAAGTTTTAAGCCAACTTTTTCACTCTCTTCTTTCACTTTCATCAAGAGGCTCTTTAGTTCTTCACTTTCTGCCATAAGGGTGGTGTCATCTGCATATCTGAGGTCATTGATATTTCTCCTGGCAATCTTGATTTCAGCCTGTGCTTCATCTAGCCCAGGATTTCACATGAAGTACTCTGCATATAAGTTAAATAAGCTGGGTGACAATATACAACATTGACATATTCCTTTCCCAGTTTGGAACCAGTCTGTTTTTCCATGTCCCATTCTAACTGTTCCTTCTTGACCTGCATACAGATTTCTCAAGAGACAGGTCAGGTAGTTTGGTATTCCCATCCTTTAAGAATTTTCCACAGCTTGTTGTGATCCACACAGTCAAAGGCATTGGCATAGTCAATAAAGCAGAAGTAGATGTTTTCCTGGAACTCTTGCTTTTTCGATGATCCAACAGATGTTGGCAATTTGATCTCTGGTTCCTCTGCCTTTTTAAAATCCAACTTGAGCATCTGAAAATTCAAGTTTCATGTACTGTTGAAGCCTGGCTTGGAGAATTTTGAGCATTACTTTACTAGCATGTGAGGTGAGTGCAATTGTGTGGTAGTTTGAGTACTGTTTGGCATTGCCTTTTTTTTGAGGGATTGGAATGAAAACTGACCTTTTCCAGTCCTGTGGCAGCCCTTGATGATGTTTGGAAATTAGTAAATCCCTTGAGATATTTCAGTATCTTAGGGAAAACTTGTTGGTAATAGACAAGTCAAGAAATTTTGAAGGACCATCAGGAAAACATGTATTTGCTGTCACAGTCAAGGTCATGCATCATTATACTAGATAATTTCTTCAGTTCAGTTCAATTCAGTCACTCAGTCATGTCCAACTCTTTGTGACCCCATGGACTGCAGTACACCAGACTTCCCTATCACCAAGTCTCAGAGCTTGCTCAAACTCATGTCCATCGAGTCAATGATGCCATCCAACCATCTCATCCTCCGTCGTCCCCTTCTCCTCCTGCCTTCAATCTGTCTCAACATCAGGGTCTTTTCCAGTGAGTCAATTCTTCACATCATGTGGCCAAAGTACTGGAGCATCAGCTTCAGCATCACTCCTTCCAATGAATATTTAGGACTGATTTCCTTTCGGATTGACTGGTTTGATTTCTTTGATATCCAAGGGATCTCAACAGTCTTCTAATTTCCTAGAGATGATCAAAACCATGTACCCCCAACTGTGATAAAAGGAGTCTAGGGTAATTCAGCTGAGCTCTAGCTCCTGGTATTCATACTGCATGTCATCCTATCCTCTTACATCTGACCAGGACCTGTGATTTGTTTGTACCCAAGAAACTACAAGCAAACGTGATGACATGATGAGATGTGCATGATTATTGTTGTTCAGTTGCTCAGTCGTGTCCTACTCTTTGCAACCCCATGGACTGCAGCACATCAGGCTTCCCTGTCCTTTACTATCTCCTGGAGTTTGCTCAAACTCATGTCCATTGAGTCAGTGATGCCATCCAACCATCTCATCCTCTGTTGTACCCTTCACATGCCCTCAGTCTTTCCTAGTGTCAGGGTCTTTTCCAATGAGTCAGCTCTTTGCATCAGGTGACCAAAGTATCGGAGCTTCAGCTTCATTATCAGTCCTTCCAGTGAATATTCAGGGTTGATGCTTTTATGATTGACTGGTTTAATCTCCTTCTCACCAAGGGACTCTCAAGACTCTTCTCCAACACCACAGTTCAAGGGCATCAATTCTTGGGTGCTCAGCTTTCTTTATATGGTCCAACTCTCACATCCATACATGACTACTAGAAAAACCATAGCTTTGATTATACGGACCTTTTTCAGCAAAGTGATATTTCTGCTTTTTAATATGCTGTCTAGGTTTGTCATAGCTTATGTTACCTATATTGTAACTCCCATTTGCACAACACTTTCTCTTGTGCTGACTTTTAAGAATCAGTTAACGTGGTATAAACTGGCCTAATGGGAGGACTGTATGGTAAGCAATCAAGGGTGACTCCTGCAACAGCATCAAGAAACCAAAGCCCTTGCTCCAACAGCCTCTGCAAGAAACAGAATGCTGCTAACAGCCATTAGAGCTTGAAAAGAGATCCTTCCCCAGTTCAATGTTAGATGAGACTGTGACCCTAGATGATACCTGGATTGCAGCTTGTCAGACCTTGGAGCATAAAATCTAAATAAACCAGTCCTGGACTCCTCAGCCACAGACACTTGATCCTAGAATTCACCAGCTGTTACTTTAGGAGTGTGTCTTTTGTCTCTTTAATCATGTTTGGTACCTAATGACAAATTTGGATCTGAAAACTTGATTACTTAAGAAGCTCACATAAGTGCTTTTAACTAAAATTTCTTTAATTTCTGCTTCCTTTCCTTCCTTTTTACTTCCATTCCTAGAAATCCTATTAGCAAAAAGACTCTTGACTTGTTCTGTAACATATTTCCTCTTTTTTTACTCATGATTTCTATTTCTTCGTGTTTTGTTTCACTTTTTGAGATAGTTTGTACATTTGAACTTTCCAATAATTTACTCAGTTTTCAGCAGTGTCAATTCCATTTTTTCACTTCTTTGAAATCTTCAAATTCACAAATCATTTTCTTTCAATTTCTCAAATATTTTTTGCTTTATTATTGTTTCCTTGTTGTATTTCCTGTATTTTTCATCAGAATTCTCATGAGATTTTTTTTTTTTTTTTTTTTGTGCTTGGTCTTCCTGAAGTACAAAGGCTGTTAGGCTCTTAGTTGCAGTACAGGGGCTTAGTTGCCCCAAGGCCTGTGGGATCTTAGTTTCCTGACCAGGAATTGAATCTGTGTCCCCTGCATTGGAAGGCAGGTTCCTAGCCTCTGGACCACCAGGGAAGTCCCTCATCACAGATTTTTTTTTTTAAGTTTTCTTCTAATGTGATAACACCTCTCCTTCGAACTGCTAAGTTCTCTTAACTGACTTTCGAATTACATGTTGATTCATTTCAGCAAGTGGAGAGATCTCAGAACCATTGCCAGCAAGGTTTTTGGAACTTGTCAGGTTATAGTAGCCTTGAATAATAGTGAAGTTAGCCATTTTTCATGTTTAATCACTGGTGAAACAATGGGGTTGATTGGTCCTGAAGGCTCTATTATGTCAGTCTTATCCACGTGTGAGCTTTGAGTGGCTGTCATTTTTTGGCCCATTGGAAGGGGAGCAGTTCACAGCAGCAGTCCATGGAATCAGCAGATTGGCTCGGGGATTTGGTGTCAAGCAGGAAGGAAAGGTTGATCTCCACAGGTTTAGGTGATCCCTATAGTCTGCCATCTGCCCTCTCAGAGAGCCTTGGCATCTGAGCTCTTTACCCCAGGGGAAATCAGAGAAAATGGTTTCTTCCTTCCTGATGATTGAAATCAGATGGCAGCAAAGGTGCCTTCTCTTCCTAGCCTGGTTTCTACAAGATCATCTGGGAAGCCTGAAGATTCCAGATATGTGGGATCCCTTCCAGGTCCCTACAATAAAACATGGTTATCTCTATACCACCTTCCCTGCTCCCACCCTAAAGACCCTCAATTACATAAGCTTTAACTTACTGTTTGAATCACCCTAGCAGAAAGTTGAGGGAAATAGAAGTAATAAACTTGTGTTCAGTCTGCCGCCTTCCAAGAATCTATACTCTGGGTGAAGAGACTTTTTTTAATACTTTTTTTTTTTTTTTTTTTTTTTTTTGCTTTCATGTATACTAGTGGCTCTGTGGGTAAAGAATCCTCTTGCAGTGCAGGAGACATAGGAGACCTGGGCTCCCTGGGTTGCAAAGATCCCCTGGAGGAGGGCATGGCAACCCATCCCAGTATTCTTGCCTGGAGAATCCCACGGACAGAGGAGCCTGGTGAACTACATTCCATGCGGTTGTAAAGAGTTGGGCACAGCTGAGCATGAGTGTGACAATACTAAAATCCACTTGAAGGCAAGGATGTTAGGTAGTTATTTTTTAAGATAGATTTTATAATGAAGACTAGGTTAATCGAACTCCAGCAGATTTCCTTAAAAGCACTGATGGCATTCTAAATATGATGCATATTTAGGTAAGTGGATGAGCCGAGCAAAAACACACACCTTGGAACTAACAACTAAGAAATATGGTCATATTAGCACCAGAAATTGATTTTTTTTTCCTCAAGCCATTCACCAATTTTGCATCGATTAGTCATTGTCCTTGAAAATCAAGATGCTATTTATCTGCATCAAGTACTTAAAGGGTTCTCAAGAAATATTTGTGAATTTTGATGAATTACCAATAAGACTGTGGTAGACTGGTCTATGCAATTTTCATTGTTTAGATTTCTTAAATAGTCTGTGCATCTTTCTTATCAACTAATATCACCTAGTTAATAAAAAACCTTTCTGATGCCCAAATTACTTTTAAAGACTTGTGAAGTAGTTTTGAATAGTTTCATATAAACCATCTTAGGAAATGCTTGACCTGCCTTAAGGTCTTGCATGTCCTAGTTCCTTAGTTGATCAATAGAAACATTCTTGAAGATGCATTGTTGCAAGTGTTTAAAGTACTTAAGCCCATAATTTTCTGCTGCTGTGAATGTAATGGCTCCCATTTTAAGCAAAAGCACTTTGACAGCATAAGAACATTGAACAGTGCTTCTCTTTTGATACAGAAATAAGGACGATGACACTAAGCAAAGGAAGGAGCGGTGGAAATAAGAATGAAATTAGGACAAGAGGTATGTTTTCAAGATTAATTGGTTAGCTACTACTATTGCTAAAAGAATATAGAATATCACTAAATTTTAAGTAGGGGAAATCACCACACCACGTAAGTAAGCCTTCTGCGTCAGAGTCAAAGGTTTATAAACCTGAATAGAGAGAATCTATGCTTCATTCTTCCAGTACCAATAGAATGGAAGGATTTTTCTTTTTCTTTTCTAAGTTTAAATGAGACTAAAGAGGTTTAGGTGGTCCTAAGAGCTTTGGAATTGAGATTATTATGTAGAGATGACAACTAGAGAAGTTTCAACCTGAGGTTTGACTTAATGGGATTCTGACTACAGGACCTCATATTATTTATCCCAATATGGTTCTGAAATTCTCTGCTTCTCTGCAAAGGAGATGTTCCTGAAGATTACCTCCCACCTACCAGGCTGAGCCTCTATTAGTTGAAATGCTTTGTAATGGTTGTTGCTTCCATTTTAGCTCAGCTGGATTCAGGAGGGAAATGGAGGTGGGTAGCTAGGGTAGATTTAGGGAACATGGGGCTAATCTTACATTGATATGTGCTTTTGGAAATAGTTTTGTGTGATTCCCTCTCATCCTAATAAAAATTTCTGCTATGACATGGAGAACTTAGAACCTGGCAAAAAATATCCCTGACTTGGAACTCTAGTTTTAGACAGTCTCATTTGGGTTCTCCCCAAATTGTACCCTACTATACAAGGTGAAGAGTTCATGGATCCAAGGGATCTGATATTCCAATTTGAACCAGGACTTCTAGATTTTTAGAAAGCATATTTGTCAAGATAAGAGTATAAAATATACTTTATTTCACTTTGTGGTAACTTGATTCATAGCCTTTATATTTTATTTTTATTTATTTATTTGACCATGTCTTTGGGTCTTAGTTGTGGTGCTGGGGCTTCTCTGGTTGTGGTGTGTGGACTTAGTTGCTCTGTGACATGTGGAATCTTAGTTCCATGACTAGGGATCAAACCCATGCCTCCTGCATTGGAAGGTGCATTCTTAACCACTGGACTACCAGGGAATTCCAATATTTATATTTTAGGCAGCATGTGGGCCTTCATTTTTACTCCTACACATGGTAGGAAGGGGTCTGCTTGTCCCTTCTTCCTTAGGGCAGGAGAAGACTCTGATTGACCAATACATGGACCAGTTCCAGCACCATTCCTTTCCCAGTTCAGAACAAGCCTTTCAACTAGTGTGTTTCTGACTTTCCCACTAACTAAGTGGGGGACTTTAGCATGCTGCTTCATCAGAGCCTCAAGTTTTCCTATCTGTACAAGATGATTGAACAGGGTGAGCTAAAGTTTCCTTCTGGTTCTTCCACCAGGAAGAGTGGCAAAGACTAGATGGCTATTTTTGGCTTTTCAGAGTTTAGTGGGGTCTTTAAAGACTTGTGAATCAAGAGCTCTGTGAGTAAAGCAGAATGAGTCCTCAATACTCATGTGTGTCCTGAGTATACAATTGAGTTGCCCTAGACCTCACCAATTTGTGTGTGTGAAAATAAATTTTATAACACTTGAGAACTTCAATTTTACCAGTTTCTACCCTTGCGCTTAAGTTAAGAGCCCCTGCCCTCAAAATTTCACCCAACCATTTATGGGCATCTCTAGGGTTTCTTGGGCTTCCTTGGTGACTCAGTGGTAAAGAATCTGCCTGCCAGTGCAGGAGACCTGGGTTTGAACCCTGGGCTAAGAAGATCCCCTGGAGGAGGGCATGGAAACCCACTCCAGTATTCTTGCCTGGAGAATCCCATGGATAGAGGAGCCTTGTGGGCTACAGTCCACAGGGTCTCAAAGAGCTGGGCACAACTGAAATGACTTAGCACACATACAGGGTTTCTTACTATTTCTTAGGTTTCCTAACTCTAGGATACCATGTTAGTATCTGCTAAATAATATCTTCCCCTTGACTCTCTGCACTGCACCTGTTGCCCATGTTGGTGCCAGAAAGCATGAATGGTGCCAAGGCACTATATCCTGAAGCCTCCAGAATGAGCTGCAACCATGTTGCACACCATGCTGATGGAGGAGGAATGCCCCTCTGCCCTTTTCTCCTTTGTTTTTCCTAACTTGTCCCTGACATAGGAGGCAGAATGAGCAAGCTCTGCTCTCTCACATAGTCAGATTAAAGCAGAGTTTCTCTCAAAAGGGCTCAGATACAGAACCAAGGACCACATGGCATACTTGACACTGGTTTCACCATCTCTCCCCAGGTGCTGAATGTCTTCTGGCCCCTTCCCCACATAAATATCAATCAGGCAGATGCTCATAGATTACGGGCCTACTAAACCTATTTAAGTATACCACATATGTGAACACGACTAGGATACAACACCTCAGTGCATGGATGAATCAATAAGATAAATAACTAAATACCAGGAAAATGATAGTATAGAGTGATATTATGCTGACTTTCCAAATGTTACAGAAAAACATTCAGATCCACAGTGTTTGTGGAGCTTAGCTGTATATTTTAGGCCTCATTGAATGGTTCTTACATTTGGGGCATTAGAGAGAGTTAATCATTAATATCCACTGAGTACTTATGATGTGACAGGAACCAGAATACTCACTTATGTGCATTATATTCTGTAATTCCTTTAAGTCGGAGGTAGGTAAAGCTTTTCTTCTGTAAATGGATAGATAGTAAGTTGCTTTCAGTTTTGTATATAACGTCTCTGTAACACTGTTCAGCTCTGAAAACGGCAAACACATGGATTTGCCTGTGTTCCAATAAAACTTGATTTACAAAAACGACTACAAGCTGAATTTAACCAGCAGGCCAAAATTTGCTGACCCTGACTTTACCAAGTTCATGAGTCTAGTGCTATTTCCATCTTCATTTAACAGAAAAAGATATAGAAGCATAAAGAGGCTAAGAAACATAGATATCAGGGAGTGGAATTGGGATCAGAACATAAGAAGTCTGATTCCAGAGCTCACACTTTTTTAGTAGAGTCATTTCTGGCCCTTGGCAGTAAGTTAGACACTACCCTTAGGTGGAAAACTTAAAGGCTGGGACCTTGCTGTGAATATGGGTTACCCATGGGCTTAATATTTGTATCCTTAGTCATCATCATAGCCAACACAGAGCCTGATAGTCTGATCATCCCTTTAAAAAAAACACACAGTAATAAATGAAAGGTCATTTTTTTTTTTTTGCTTTGAAATATCAGGAATGGATGGTGTATGCTCCATCGAACAACCCTTAATTACAGAATTGCTTTATTCATGATTTCTTAATTGCTTTAATGATGTGATGTCATTTATTACTTATTAATTTCCTTTTCAATATGGCTCCTCAAGCCAGCTCTACCTTTTATAAGAAAGTATGAGTCAATAATAGTAATAATAATTATATTTACAATATATTTATGCTATACTATGTGTGTATTAATCACCCAGCCATGTCCAACTCTTTGCAACTCCATGGACAGTAACCTACCAGGGAAGCTCTTTACTACTATATATATACAACATGTATAATTAT
>SJYC01005614.1:0-13326 GCA_006408675.1 Madoqua kirkii | reverse complement strand
TACAGTAGCCTCAAGACTTCTCCATCCATACAGCACCAATGGTAAAACATCTAGCTTAATGGTGAGAAGATTCTCCACAGTGAGGGACACTCGGAGAGTTTCACAAAGTTACATGGAGAAGAGAAGAGGGAAGAGAGAGATAGAAGTGACCAGGAGGAGAAGAGAGGGAATCAAAAGGGGATAGAGAAAGCTAGCCAGTAATCAATTCCCTGTATGCTCTCCACAGTCTGAAACACTCAGATATGTTCACGAAATTACATAGGGAAGAGAAAAGGGAGGAAGGAGATAGAGGTGACCAGGAGGAGAAAAGAGGGAAACAAAAGGAGAGACACAGATCTAGCCACTAATCAGTTCCCTAAGTGTTCTCCTCAGTCTGGAACACACAAAGAGATACACAGAGTTGGGGAGAGAAGAGAAGGAGGAGGGAGGAGATAGAGGTGACCTGGGGGAGAAAAAGTAGAGTCAAAAGGAGGAGAGAGTAATCAGCCAATAACCACACTTCTAAGTAAAAATAGGTACTGAAGATTGAATTCTTAAAGGTACAAAATTGATAACAAATACCAAAAAGCTAAGATTAAAAATCTAGAGTAGAGGTTAGACTCTCAAAAATACAATCTTGTCAAAAACAAACAAAGTCACAAAAATTATAAAATATATATATGAAGTTTGCTTTAAAAGTATGGTCTTTTTTGCAAGGTAATAATAGGTCATAAAAATGAAAATTAAAGGAGTAATAGAGGACTTAAAAGCAAAAAAAATAAATGATAATAGTAAAAATATATCTAGGAATTTCTCTGGAGCTGTTGTGGGAAGTGTGAGTCAGTTCAGTTTCAGTTAGTTCTGTGATACGGCTTATACTTATCAAGATCTATAGGCCCCTTCCAATGTAGTAGGTACTAACAATGGGGTTTTAATCTGCTGCACCTGTCATTTCCAAAGCATTCTCTCTGTTTACTTTAGCTTCTTCTCTTGGTTGGTCTCTTCAGTGTCTACTTTCCACTCTGAGACAAGGGGGCGAAGGTGGTCACTTATTTAGGCTCACTTGTTCACTCGTTCTGTGGGGAACACTGCAAACACATGTAACTGGCATGTGTGGGGAGTGCTTGCAGTGTCGGCCGCACTGGGTTTGCCCCCGCTCACAGCATGTGTGCATGTGTGCTTTCCCAGTCTACACTTCTCAGGCTCTAGGTTGCTCTGCCAGGGAACTGTCTGTGGTGAGCCCTGGGTTGTGTGCACTTCCTGGGTCTAAACTACTCAGGTTCAGGTTCTTGGGTACTCCACAAAGGCACAGACTTGGCTGAGCCTGTTTTGTGCCCTTCCCAGGTCTGAGTAGATCAGGCAACCAGGTGCTTGACGAGCACAGTCTCCCCAGGTAGGAGGTGTGTCTTATCACCTCCCCGGTCCCAGCTGTTTGGTTTCCTGGGTGGCAGTGGGTGCGCCCATCTCAGGTGTGCCTTATGTCTCTTCTGGGGAGCTGATCTCTGGCTGTGATCCTCCCAGTGGATGTCAACCATCCAGAATACCAAGAAGTCTTGGTTAGCCACTGGAAGCCTGCTTGCATTTTGGTAAAGGATGCCGTTTCTGGGGCCAAGATTGCCCCTTTCCGGCTCTAGCTGCCCCTTTCCTGCCTCTCTGCCTCCAGCAGGGGATGGGCCAGTCTGCAGCCAGCTAGCTCTCCTCTGGTATTTGCTCAGTCCTTTGTTCTGTGAGCGGCCCTGCAGTGCCTTAGGTTAGGGCTTTTGGCAGGATAGTTTTTACTCTCTCTCTTTCTCTCTCTCTCTCTCTGGCTATCTCACAGTTTGGGTTGCTATCTCATGTTAGCTTCCTCAGATCGCCCTCAGGGCATTCAGGCCTGGTCATTACCCTAAGCAGTGCAGCCTGTGCCTCCCTATTCAGCCCCAGTTTGCTGGTGGCGGATCTGGGCTACTTCTCTGCTGGGAGTTGCTGTTAGGCACATAATCTGTGGGTTTTACTTATTTATTTTTCCTCCTGGTTATGGTGTCCTCTGGGATTCCAAAACTCCCCACAGACCCGCCAGTGAGAGGGTTTCCTGGTGTTTGGAAACTTCTCCTCTTTTAAGACCCCCTTCCCGGGATGAGTCTCCATCCCTAACTGTTTTGTCTCTCTTTTCATCTTTTACATTTTGTCCTACCTCCTTTCAAAGACAATGGGCTGCCTTTCTGGGTGCCTGATGTCCACTGCCAGCATTCAGAAGTTGTTTTGTGGAATTCGCTCGGCGTTCAAATGTTCTTTTGACAAATTTGTGGGGGAGAAAATGGTCTCCCTGTCCTATTCCTCCACCATCTTAGGACTGCCCCTGGGAAGATCTTTGGAGAAGAAAATGGCTACCTACTCCAGTTTTCCTTCTGGGAAAAATCCATGGATAGAGGAGCCTGGTGGGTTACAGTCCACGGGGTCACAAATGACTGAAGAGTCAGACATGACTGAAGCAACTTAGCATAGATGCACACACTCTAAGCCACTCACTCATCTAAGCACTTTGAATATGTTAATTCATTTAATCTTCACAGCAACCATCATACAGATGAAGAAACTAAGACTTAAGTGTTAACCAGCTTGGCCAAGGGTAAAATACCAGTAAGTGGCACAACTAGAATTCAAATTCAGGCAGTCTGGATCTGGGGCCCTTGCTCTTAATTAGTATTCTTGACAAGCCTTTCAAGGAGAACTTTTCATTTAATTTATATATTTTTTTAAATTTTAGCCAAGCCTGCAGCATGAGGGATCTTAGTTCCCTGACCAGGGATTGAACAAGTGCCCCTTGCACTGTCTTAACCACTGGACTGCCAGGGAAGTCCCAAAAAGGATTGTTCTTTTTAATACAGTAAAATAAAAAAAATGTTTCATTTTTGTCAGGTCCTCTTTGTGTTCATAGAATGTAAATTGCTTGTCATGATTTATTATGTAAAAGTCATCTACATTCTTCCTTATTAGAGAGGTTGTAAGGTGCCTGGATTGTGAAGGCATGGAACAGCCCCATCCCCAGTATCTTTTGCGCACTTTTTTTTCCCTGGCTGTACGGTGTGGCATGCAGGACCTTAGTTCCCCGACCAGGATTTGAACCCGTGCCCTCCACCATGGAACCAGAGTCCCAACCACTGACCTGCTGGGGAAATCCCTCTCGCTCACTCTTAACAATGGTAATTGTGCAGATGCCAGTAAGACAATTTAGATAAATCATCATTTGAGTGTGTGGGGAAGTGGGGATAGGGGTAGGTAGAGGATGAGGCATCTCAAGAATGCCCAGGGATAAGGAGAAGGGCATATCAGCCTTGTGGAATGGAACCATTTCCTTTCTCACTTGACCAGTTTTCTACCTCAAATTTTCTCTCTTGAAACTTTCTTCCCTTCAGAGATGCCATGGGTAGTAAGTATTGCTAAGCCACTAATAGCTCCTTGGAGTTTACCATGTCCCTCCATGCTTTCAGACTTCTTACTGCCAGAATTGTGCCTCTTTGCCTGTGAGCTCACTCTGGCCTCCAAGTCCTCTCTGCTTATGAGCAGGGCAGGGTGAAAGCACCAGAGAACTCAGAGATGATTAATGAGAGTCAGTGTTAAATATTCCAGTACCATTAACCCTCAGGCGGAATAATTCTGAGGCACATGTGCTACTATGGTTCTTAGAACTCAGAGAATTAAGTTCCAACTGTCCACAGTAGAAATTGTCTTAATAAATTGTATCAATCAGGATTCCATGAGAGAAAAAGACCCAATCATGTATGTATATATTGATGAAATAATACGTATTTCATATGTATATATTTGATATATATATGCACATGATGAAATAATTTAGTGCACATATATAACATATATGTATAGGCATATACATCATACACACATCATATATTTATGCATATATGATACATATATATCTATACATTTATGATATGGGCTTCTCCAGTGGCTCAGGTGGTAAAGAACAGGCCTGTCAATGCAGGAGATGCAGGTTCGATCTGTGGGTTGGGAAGATCCCTGGAGAAAGGAATGACTGCCCACTCCAGCATTCTTGCCTGAAGAATCCCATGGACAGAAAAGCCTGGCAGGCCACAGTCCATGGGGTTGCAAAGATCAGACATGACTGAGCAACTAACACTTTCACTCCCCCCCACCAAGTAGTTTATTGAGGCCCTACTATGTGCCTTGCACTACACAATTTTAACCAAGTGATGGTGCAAGAATTCAAACTCAAGGTTATCTGCACAAAAACTTGGGATCTTTCCACTGCAGAATAGACCCCTGTTCCCTCAAAGATGAGACAGGCTGGCGTCTTCCAGTTGTCCTAGTAACTGTGGCCTTGTCCTGGGACTGCAGCCATGTGATGGGGGGTTGGCTTCCTTCCCAACCCCCACTGCCTCATTCCAGTGAAATCTCAGCCCCCTTTTGGTCCCATATCTGTTCTCACAGAGCTTCTGACACCACTGACTGCCAGTTGGCTAACCATCTTCTTTGTTTTTTGCCTTTTCATATTGTTCATGGGGTTCTCAAGGAAAGAATACAGAGGTGGTATGCCTTTCCATTCTCCAGTGGACCACATTTTGTCAGAACTCTCCACCATGACCCATCTGTCTTGGGTGGCCCTACATGGCATAGCTCATAGTTTCATTGAGTTAGACAAGGCTGTGGTCCATGCGATCAATTTTATTAGTTTTCTGTAATTGTGCCAACAAAGGTCTGTCTAGTCAAAGCTATGGTTTTTCTAGTAGTCATGTATGAATGTGAGAGTTGGCCTATAAAGAAAGCTGAGCACTGAAGAATTGATGCTTTTGAACTGTGGTGTTGGAGAAGACTCTCAAGAGTCCCTTGGACTGCAAGGAGATCCAACCAGTCCATCCTAAAGGAAATCACTCCTGAGTATTCATTGGAAGGACTGATGTTGAAGCTGTAACTCCAATACTTTGGCCACGTGATGCAAAGAACTAACTTATTGGAAAAGACCCTGATGCTGGAAGAGATTGAAGGCAGGAGGAGAAGGGGATGACAGAGGATGAGATGGCTGGATGGCATCACCAATTAGATGGGCATGAGTTTGATCAAGCTCAGATAGTTAGTAATGGATAGGGAAGCCTGGCGTGCTGCAGTCCATGGGGTCGCAAAGAGTTGGACATGACTGAGTGACTGAATTGACTGAACTGGTTAACCATCCCACTGCTACCTCTCCTGCCCCTGAGCTACCAGCTCCACCACCCTCATCACATAATCTTATGCTCCCTGTCTGACTGGTCTCCCCTCCAATGTCCATCTGCACTTGGCTGTGAGCACCTGACCCACTTCCACTGAGGGATGTCTCATTTTTCAGATGGAAATCTCAGCTTTTGAGGTCTGGATCCATTCTGAAGAACTAAGAACAGATCATCCCTAGGATTCATACATTCATGAATGACAAATCAGGAAATAATAGCTTCCTTCAAGATCTGATTCAAGGCAGTCCCAAGATGGCAGAGGAATAGAACTGGGAAACCACTTTCTCCCCACAAATTCATCAAAAGATCATTTGAATGTTGAGTAACTTCCACAAAACAACTTCTGAATGCTGGCAGAGGATGTCAGGCACCCAGAAAGGGCATACATTCTCTTCAAAATGAGCAAGGACAAAATATAAAAGACAAAAAGAAAGATAAGAGTTAAGGACAGAGACCCATCCTGGGGAGGGAGTCTTGAAGGAGAAGTTTCCAAACAGTAGGAAACCCTCTCATGAGTGGGTCTGTGGGGAGTTTTGGAATCTCAGAGGGCAACATAACCAGGTGGAAAAAAAGAAAAATGCCACAGAATATGCACCTAACCACAACTGCCAGCAGAGTAGTAGCCCAGATGCTCACGTCTACCACCAGCCACCGGCTGGACAGGGAGGCATGGGCTGCATTATCAGTGTTTAGGGCAAGGACCAGGCCTGAATGCCTTGAGGACTATCTGAGGGAGCTAACATAAGACAGCAACCCAAACTGTAGGATCACCAGAGAGAAGAAAAAAAGAGAACTTTCCCATGAAAAGCTCTAACACATAGCCTGGCCCGCTCACAGAACAAAGGATTGAGCAAATACCAAAGGAGAACTAGCCAGCTGCATACAGGTCCCCGCTCTCCCTGCAGAGGCAGAGAGCCAGGCATGTGACAGCCAGATCCAAAAGGCAAGGGGCAATCTTGGCCCCAGAGACCAGTATCCTCCACCAAACAGTGAGCAGGCTCCTAGTTATTAACCACGTCCTCCTGGGATCCTGGATGGTCAACATCTGCCAGGAGGATTGCAGCCTGAGATCAGCCCCCAGGAGGACACACACAGCACACCTGAGACAATGCTCTCGCAGTGCACCCAGGAAACTGAGTGGCCAGGACCAGGGAGATGATTAAGATGCACAGCCCACCTGGGGCAGTGCTCTCGCCAAGCACCTGGTCACCCGAGCTGCTTGAACCTGGGAAGGGCACAAAACGCATGCCCAACCAAGTCTGTACACTTGCAGAGTATCCGAGAACTTGAACCTGAGTGGCTTAGACCTGGGAAGTACGCGAAACACAGGGCCCGCTTTGGACAGTGACCTTGCAAAGCACCCTGGAGCCTGAGCAGGGTAGACCCGGAAAACAAACACTGCGAGCCAGACCAAACCCAGTGTGGTCCATAAAGTGTGAGCACTCCCCACACATGCCAGCGGATATTTGTTTGCAGTGTCTCCTCCCTCCCCACAACACAACTGAATAAGTGAGCCTAAATAAGTGACCACCTACACTCTCTTGTGTCAGGCTGGAAATTAGACACCAAAGAGACTTGCAAACAGAGGAAGCCAAAATGAAGAAAGAAGACAGAACCACTCTAGAAGTGACAGGTGCAACAGATTAAAACCCTGCAGTTAACATTGACTAGGCATTGGAGGGGGCCTATAGACCTTGAGAACAAGCATAAGCTGGAACAAGGAACTATCTGAAACAGAACTGACCCCACACTGCCCACAACAGCTCCAGAGAAATTCCTAGATATATTTTTACTATTAATCACCTTTTAATTTTTTTAATTCAAGTTCTTTATTATTCCTTTAATTTTCATTTTTATAACCTATTATTAACCTTGAAAAGGGGCCCTATTTTAAAGCAAATTTCATATATATATATATAATAATTTTGTGATTTATTTTGTTTTGTATTTTTAACACTGTATTTTTTAAAGTCCACCCTCTAGGTTTTTAATATTTACTTTTTAGTATTTGTTGTCAATTTTCTACCTTTAAGAATCAAAATTGTCGGTACCCATTTTCAGTTAAGGGTGTGATTACTGGCTTGATTGCACTCTCTCCTTTCTCCCCCAGGTCACCTCTATCTCCTCCTTCCCCCTTCTCTTCTCTACTTAACCCTGTGAATCTTTCTGGGTATTCCAGACTGTGGAGAACACTTAGGGAACTGATTACTGGCTAGATTGGTCTCTCCTCTTTTGGCTACCTCTCTTCTCCCCCTGGTCACCTCTATCTCCATGCTCCCTCTTCTCTTCTCTGTGTAACTCTGTGAACCTCTCTGGGTGTACCTTGCTGTGGAAAATTGTTTCACCATTAACCTAGATTTTATCATCTGTGCTGTATGGATGGAGAAGTCTTGAGGCTACTGTAATAATAAGACTGAAAGCCAGAGGCAGGGGGCTTAACTCCAAAACTTGAGAGCATCAGAGAACTCCTGATTCTAGGGAACATTAATAGAGAAGACTTCATCCAAAAGCCTCCATACCTACACTGAAAGCAAGCACCACCCAAGAATCAAAAATTTTCAGAGCAAGACATACCACACTAATTCTCCAGCAAAGCAGGAACACAGCCTTGAGCATTGAAAGACAGGCTGCCCAAAACCTTGCCAAACCCATAGACACCCTCAAACTCACTACTGGACACTTAATTGCACTTCAGAGAGAAGAGATCCAGCCCCACCCACCAGAACACAGACTCAAGCTCCGCTAACCAGGAAACCTTGACAAGCCACTAGTCCAACCCCACCCACAGGGAGCAGACTCCACAATAAAGAGCAATGACACACTTCCAGCCTACAGAAAGGGTACCCCAAACACAGCAATCTAAACAAAATGAAAAAGCAGAGAAACATTCAGCAGGTAAAGAAACATGATAAATGCCCACCAATAACCCCCCCCGAAAAGAGAAAGAAATAGGGAGTCTACTTGGATAATGATAGTAAAATAATCCAAAATCTTGGAAATAAAATGGAGTTACAGATAAACAGCCTAGAGACAAAGATTGAGAAAATACAAGAAATGTTTAACAAGGGCATAGAAGAACTAAAGAAGAGTCAATCAATAATGAATAATGCAATGACTGAGATCAAAAGCATTCTGGAGGAAACCAACAGTAGAATAACTGAGGCAGAAGATAGGATAAGTGAGGTGCAAGATAGAATTGTGGAAACAAATGAAGCAGAGAGGAAAAAAGAATTAAAAGAAGTGAGAACAACCTCACAGACCTCTGGGACAAGGTTGAATGACCTTGATTTGAATCATTGGAGTGCCAGGAGAAGAACACCAAAGAAAGAAAGGGCATGAGAGAATACTTGAGGAGATAACAGTTGAAAACTTCCTTAAGATGGAGAAGGAAATAGCTACCCATGTCCGAAAAACCCAGAGAGTCCTAAACAGGATCAACCCAAGCTGAAACACCCCAAAACACATATTAATCAAACTAATGAAGATCAAACACAACCAGCGAATATTAAAAGCAGCAAGGGAAAAGCAATGAATAACACACAAGGGAATCCCCATAAGGATAACAACTAATCTTTCAATAGAAACTCTCAAGCCAGAAGGGAATGGCAGGACATATTCAAAGTGATGAAAGAGAAAAAGTTACAACACAGATTATACCCATAACAGATCTCATTCAAATATGATGGAGAAATCAAAAGCTTTACAGACAAGCAAAAGCTGAGATAATTCAGCACCATCAAACCAGCTCTTCAACAAATACTAAAGGACCTTCCTACAGAGGAAACACAGAGAAGGTTTATAAACTCAAACCCAAATCAACAAAATAAATGACAACAGGATCATACTTATCAATAACTGCCTTAACCCCAACCAAAAGACAGACTGGCTGAATGGATATAAAAACAAGACCCTTATATATGCTGTGTACAAGAGACCCACCTCAAACCAAGGGACACATACAGACTGAAAGTGAAGGGCTGGAAAAAGATATTTCATGCAAATGGAGACCAAAAGAAAGCAGGAGTAGCAATATTCATATCAGATAAAACAGACTTTGAAATAAAGGCTGTGAAAAGATACAAAGAAGGACACTACATAATGATCAAAGGACCAATCCAAGAAGATATAACAGTTGTAAATATATATGCACCCAACATAGGAGCACCTCAATATGTAAGGCATAATGCTAACAAATATGAAAGGGGAAATTAACAGTAACAGAACAACAGTGGGAGATTTTAATAAACTACTCACACTTATGGATAGATCAACCTAACAGAAAATTAACAAGGAAACGCAAGCTTTAAATGATACAATGAACCAGTTAGACCCAATTGATATCTATAGGACATTTTACTCCAAAACAATGAATTTCACCTTTTTCTCAAGTACACATGTACCATTCTCCAAGACAGATCACATGCTGGGCCATCTAGCCTTGGTAAATTAAAAAAAAAACAAATATGAAAGGGGAAATTAACAGTAACAGAACAACAGTGGGAGATTTTAATAAACTACTCACACTTATGGATAGATCAACCTAACAGAAAATTAACAAGGAAACGCAAGCTTTAAATGATACAATGAACCAGTTAGACCCAATTGATATCTATAGGACATTTTACTCCAAAACAATGAATTTCACCTTTTTCTCAAGTACACATGTACCATTCTCCAAGACAGATCACATGCTGGGCCATCTAGCCTTGGTAAATTAAAAAAAAAAAAATGAAATCATTTTAAACATCTTTTTTGACCACAATGTGGTAAGATTGTGGTACAGGGGAAAAAACTATTAAAAATACAAATATATGGAGTCCTAACAACATGCTTCTGAATAACCAACAAATCATGGAAGAAATCAAAAGGAAATAAAAATATACATAGAAACGAATAAAAATGAAAATACAACAACCCAAAACCTATGAGATTCAGTAGAAGCAGTGCTAAGGGTAAAGTTCATAGCAATACAAGCTTACATCAAGAAACAAGAGAAAAATCAAATATATAATCTAACTTGACATCTAAAACAATGAGAAAAAGAAGAAACGAAGAACCTCAAGGTTAGTAGAAGGAAAAAAATCATAAAAATTAGGGCAGAAATAAATGAAAAGGAAACAAAGGAGCCTATAGCAACAATCAACAAAACTAAAAGCTGGTTCTTCAAGAAGATAAATAAAAATCACAACCGACAACACAGAAATACAAAGGAATGTAAGAGACTACTATCAGCAACTATATGCCAATGAAATGGACAACTTGGAAGAAATGGATGAAGAAATAAAAGGAATCCAGATTGGAAAAGAAGAAGTAAAATTCTCACTGTTTGCAGATGAAATGTTCCTTCACACAGAAAACCTTAAAGACATCACCAGGAAATTACTAGAGCTAATCAATGAATATAGAAAAGTTGCAGGATATAAAATTAGTACACAGAAATCCCTTGCATTCCTATACACTAACAATGAGAAAACAGAAAGCGAAATTAAAGAAACAAACCCATTCATCCCAGTAACAGAATAAAATACTTAGGAATAAATCTACCAAAAGAAACAAAAGATCTATATATAGGAAACTATAAAATATTGATGAAAGAAATCAGAGATGATACAAATAGATGGAGAAATATACCATGTTCATGGATTGGAGGAATCAATATAGTGAAAATGAGTATACAACCCAAAGAATCTATAGAGTCAATGTAATTCCTATCAAGCTACTGAGTGAGTAACAGGTAGCAAGGCCAGGAGTCTCCAAGTGGAGGAAATAGGCTGTGAATGTCAGATTTTTTTCTCTTAAATTTTGTGTTGCTATTACAACACATGTTTCCTCCTTACCTTAACTTTTCTCAAACCTTGAGCTAACCAATGTGTTTCTCTTATGGAAATGTTTTTCTTAATATTTGTTAATGTATTTTCTTTGTAATTTGCCTTTCTTCAAAGTGGTTCCACCTAAAACTAATTTTTTTTTTCCTTTTCTCAAATCTTGGACTGATAATAGCTCAAAAAACCAGTATTCATATCAATTGTTTTATGGCTGGGGAGATGACACACTTCGTGCCACCCTATCTCAAAAATGCATATTGTGGAAGAGGAGCCTGGTGAAACTCTGTTAGCCTTGGGGTGTCTCTCTTACCTGATTAATAGTTTTCTAACAGACATAAAACATCCAGCTGAAGACTAGCAGGTGGGCACTCTTTCTGCCCCCTTCTGGTGTCTATGTCAGAAGCTTTCTCTATCTCTTTTGTACTTTAATAAAGCTTTATTACACAAAAGCTTTGAGCAGTCAAGCCTTGTAAGTGGCCTTGGATTGAATTCCTTTCCTCCAGACGCCAAGAATCTCAGCGTCTTTCATGGCTTAATAACAATCTTTCACTACCAACAGTATTTTTGACAGAACTAGAAGAAATAATTATACAATTTGTATGGAAATACCAAAAACCTCAAATAGCCAAAGTAATCTTGAGAAAAAATAGTGGAACTGAAGTAATCAATCTTCCTGACTTCAGACTATACTACAAAGCTACAATCATCAAGACAGTATAGTACTGGCACAAAAACAGAAATACAGATCAATCAAACAAACTAGAAAGCCCAGAGATAAATCCACACATCTTTAGACACCTTATCTTTGACAAATGAGGCAAAAATATACAATGGAGAAAAGACAATCTCTTTAACAAGTGGTGTGGGGAAAACTGCTCAACCACCTGTAAAAGAATGAAACTAGAACACTTGCTAACAATATACACAAAAATAAACTCAAAGTGGATTAAAGATCTAAGTGTAAGACCAGAAACTATAAAACTTCTAGAGGAAAACACAGGCAAAACACTCTCTGACATAAATCACAGCAAGATCTCCCATGACCCACCTCCCAGAGTAATGGAAATAAAAACAAAAATAAACAAATGGGATCTAATTAAACTTAAAAGCTCTTTCACAATGAGGGAAACGATAAGCAAGGTGAAAGAACAGCCTTCAGAATGGGAGAAAACAATAGCAAATGAAGCAACTGACAAAGAATTAGTCTCAAAAATATACAGGCAGCCCATGTAGCTCAATACCAAAAAAATAAACAACCCAATCAAAAAATGGGGCAAGGAATGAAACATACATTTCTCCAAAGAAGACATACAGATGGTTAACAAAAACATGAAAAGATGTTCAACATCACTCATTATCAGAGAAGTGCAAATCAAAACCACAATGAGGTACCATCTCACACTGGTCAGAATGGCTTATTTCAAAAAGTCTCCAAAAACTAAATGCTAGAGAGGGTGTGGAGAAAAAGGAACCCTCTTACACTGTTGGTAGGAATGCAAACTAGTACAGCCACTATGGAGAACAGCGTGGAGATCCCCTGCTGCTGCTGCTGCTACTGCTAAGTTGATTCAGTCCTGTCTGTCTCTGTGCGACTCCATAGATGGCAACCCACCAGGTTCTGGGGTTCCTGGGATTCTCCAGGCAAGAACAAAAAACTGGAAATAGAACTCCCATCAGTCCAGTTCAGTTCAGTTCAGTCACTCAGTCGTGTTTGACTCTTTGTGACCCCATGAATCGCAGCACGCCAGACCTCCCTGTTCATCACCATCTCCTGGAGTTCACTCAGACTCATGTCCATCGAGTCATTCATGTCATCCAGCCCTCTCATCCTCGGTCGTCCCCTTCTCCTCCTGCCCCCAATCCCTCCCAGCATCAGAGTCTTTTCCAATGAGTCAGCTCTTCGCATGAGGTGGCCAAAGTACTGGAGTTTCAGCTTTAGCATCATCCCTTCCAAAGAAATCCCAGGGTCGATCTCCTTCAGAATGGACTGGTTGGATCTCCTTGCAGTCCAAGGGACTCTCAAGAGTCTTCTCTAACACCACAGTTCAAAAGCATCAAAACTTCGCTGCTTAGCCTTCTTCACAGTCCAACTCTCACATCCATACATGACCACAGGAAAAACCATAGCCTTGACTAGATGGACCTTAGTCGGCAAAGTAATGTTTCTGCTTTTCAATACGCTGTCTAGGTTGGTCATAACTTTCCTCCCAAGGAGTAAGCGCCTTTTAATTTAATGGCTGCAGTCACCATCTGCAGTGATTTTGGAGCCCCCCAAAATAAAGTCTGACACTGTTTCC
>SJYC01005612.1:0-11262 GCA_006408675.1 Madoqua kirkii | reverse complement strand
CCACTTGACGTGAAGAACTGGCTCATTGGAAAAGACCATGATGCTTGGAAAGATTGAAGGTAGGAGGAGAAGGGGATGACAGGATGAGATGGTTGGATGGCATCACCAACTCAACAGACATGAGTTTGAGTAAACTTCGGGTGTTGGTGATAGACAGGGAGGCCTGGTGCGCTGCAGTTCATGGGGTCCCAAAGAGTTGGACACAATTGAGCGACTAAACTGAACTGAACACGATTCAGTATAAGCAATAAATGATATTGAAATTCTGGTAAAACATGAGCCAAACTCTGCTGAGTATAATTGAGTACACAATGGTCAAAGAGAAATTCACTGATATGTGTTGATCTGTTTTTCACTGATATGTGTTGATCTGTTTTACCTTAGTCATTTATTTGGGACAAAAAGAAATTCTGCCATTATATCCATGAAGTTAATCAAACACAGTCATCCACCACACACTGACAACACTGTCAGTCTCTAGTTGATTATGAATAAAAAACAGCCCTCCCTGCTACTATTCCCATAAGTGGGCTTATTTTCTAGTGATAATCATCTGAAGTCTTTGTAATTTAAAGACCTAATTTTCTGCCCTCATTTTCATAAAGACTTTTATAGCAGGCACAATACACTCCAGTGGGTAAGTAATGTATCATACCCTTGGTACATGCAAAGATTACTTCATTAATTACAAAAAATGTGATAAAAGAGGTCATCTAATTTCTACAACCTGTTCATAGGAAGTGCCATAAGTGAGCATTTAAAATCATTTGGGTTTACATAAAATTATCTTAAACATTTGTATCCAATTGTACACATACAGTGTTTTAAAAGACACACATTTTTATAAGGATTATTTTAAAAGAGCAGGTCCTTTCCTCTCCCTCACAAGCTGATTACCACCCTTACAAGAAAGCCATTTCCAACTACTTTGGCACTTTTGATTTTGGTGTATAACACTCCTGGGCATCCCAGGTTTTGCTAGTAGTAAGGAACCTGCCTGCTAATGCAGGAGATATAAGAGATACAGTTTCAATCCCCAGGTTGGGAAGATCCCCTGGAAGAGGGCATGGCTATCCATCCAGGATTCTTGCTTGAAAAATCCCATGGACAGAGGAGCTTGGTAAGCTATGGTTCACAGAGTGACAAAGAGCTGAACATGATTAAAGCAACTTAGCAGGAGCAAAATATAATAACCCTACTGCTATTTTTTTTTCTGTTTTCAATATTATCTATTGCTTTCCTGTATTGAAGATGAGTATTCAGTGCTTAGACATGCCTCCTCTACCTCAGTTTTCAAACACACCCCCTAGTTAGTACATTTCCTTGCCCCTTATTTTTGGGAGAGATCAACATTCTGTTTTGCATTATTATTACAAGCTTGACATAATTGTGGATTGAGCCATGAAGACTCCATGCTTGTATCTGATTTCTCATAAACCTATTTTTGAGGCTTCCCTGGTGGCTAAGTGATAAAGAATCCACCTCCAGTGCAGGAGATGCAGGTTCGATCCCTGGGTCAGGAAGATCCCCTGAAGGAGGACATGGCAACCCACTGCAGTATTCTTGCCTGGAGAATTCCATGGATGGAGGAGCCTGGTGGGCTACAATCCATGAGGTCACAAAGAAGGACATGGCTGAGCACACTCACGCACAAAAAAACTTTGCTTCTTCTCTACATTTCTCTGCAGCTCTGATTGCAGAAGAATTAGATTCACATCTAGCCAAAAATTTTCCCAGCACCTACCACGTGCCAGGCCTTGTGCCAGGTACTCATCTAAATGTACCTTGTGTAGTCCCCACAATAATACACAAATCTAATATTCTGTATTAAGGTGGTGGAGGCTTGATATTATGATATAATGGAGTAAAATCTTCAGGAAATGTGGAAGCATCAGAAATCTCCATTGATCTCTTATTTGCAGTGAGTAATTGATATTTATTTTAAAGAAAATTTAACTTGGATGTCAGAATCTGAACATTCTCATTCTGTTCTTTTCTTTAATATACTCCAGTAGCTTGCTAACTCTTGTGTTCATAATAATTACTTGTAAAGGTTAAAAAGCAGCTGTATCATACCTTCTAGTTGATTTAAGGATCTTCCAGGGTATTTTTGACTATAGGGGATTTTTTATCTTAAAAGTTGACTTTCAAAACTCATTTTTACATAAAACAAGAATTTTGCGATCATTTTAAATCCAAAATTTCTGGCTACTTGACTCCTAAGCATGTAGAGATGACATTTGCTTCTCTTTCAGACAGTAGGAGAAGGCAATGGCATCCCACTCCAGTACTCTTGCCTGAAAAATCCCATCTGCAGAGGAGCCTGGTGGGCTGCAGTCCACGGGGTCGCTAAGAGTCGAACACAATTGAGTGACTTCACTTTCACGTATTGGAGAAGGAAATGGCAACCCACTCCAGTGTTCTTGCCTGGAGAATCCCAGGGACAGGGGAGCCTGGTGGGCTGCTGTCTATGGGGTCGCACAGAGTCAGGCATGACTGAAGCAACTTAGTAGCAGCAGCAGCAGCAGCAGCAGCAGTCAAACAGTACAGAGAAGGAACTCAATCAGGAATACAGCCTAGGGAGAGAGAGGTCCTAAATCTGAAGGGGTAGTCCTAAGGAAATGGCACACACATTGTACTTAGACTTGAAGAAAATCTTCAGGTTTATACTGGAGCTATTTTCACCAATTTGTTCAACAAATATTTACGTGGCATGGACTACATGGCTGGTACTGTCCTAAGAGCTAGGAATACAGCAGTAAATGATGCACACATTGCTGTTTTCAGGGAGTTTACACTTTAGATATTTTATTTTCTAAAATTTATTTACTTATTTATTGGTTGTGCTGGGCCTTTGCTGCTGCGTGGGCTTTTCTCTAGTTGTGGTGAGTGGGGGCTGTTCTCTAGTTATAGTATAGGAGTTTCTCATCGTGATGGCTTCTTTTGCTGTGGAGCACAGGCTCTAGGTGCATGGGCTTCAGTAGTTGCAGCATGTGAGCTCAGTGGTTGTGGCTCCCAGGCTCTAGAGCACAGGTTCAATAGTTGTGGCCCACGGGTTTAGTTGCTCCACAGCATGTGGGATCTTCCTGAATCAAGGATCAAACCCGTGTTTCCTGCATTGACAGGCAGATTCTTTACCACTGAGCTACCCGGGAAGCCTTTTAGACATTTTAGAATCAGAAAAGACAGATAACAAATAACAAATATGTATGTAATATGCCATGGTGTACTTCATGATATGAAGTAGTTTAAAGTGTTAGTCACTCAGTTATGTCTGACTCTTTGGGACCGTATGGACTGTAGCCCACCAGACTCTATCCATGGAATTCTCCAGGCAAGAATACTGGAGTGCATTGCTATTTCCTTCTTCAGGGTATCTTCCTAACCCAGGGATCAAACCCAGGTCTCCTGCATTGCAGACAGATTCTTTACCCTCTGAGCCACTGCTGCTGCAGTCACTTCAGTCATTTTGGACTCTGTGCGACCCCATAGACAGCAGCCTACCAGGCTCCCCCATCCCTGGGATTCTCCAGGCAAGAACACTGGAGTGGGTTGCCATTTCCTTCTCCAATGCATGAAAGTGAAAAGTGAAAGTAAAGTCGCTAATGGCATCCCACTCCAGTACTCTTGCCTGAAAAATCCCATCTGCAGAGGAGCCTGGTGGGCTGCAGTCCACGGGGTCGCTAAGAGTCGAACACAATTGAGTGACTTCACTTTCACGTATTGGAGAAGGAAATGGCAACCCACTCCAGTGTTCTTGCCTGGAGAATCCCAGGGACAGGGGAGCCTGGTGGGCTGCTGTCTATGGGGTCGCACAGAGTCAGGCATGACTGAAGCAACTTAGTAGCAGCAGCAGCAGCAGCAGCAGCAGTCAAACAGTACAGAGAAGGAACTCAATCAGGAATACAGCCTAGGGAGAGAGAGGTCCTAAATCTGAAGGGGTAGTCCTAAGGAAATGGCACACACATTGTACTTAGACTTGAAGAAAATCTTCAGGTTTATACTGGAGCTATTTTCACCAATTTGTTCAACAAATATTTACGTGGCATGGACTACATGGCTGGTACTGTCCTAAGAGCTAGGAATACAGCAGTAAATGATGCACACATTGCTGTTTTCAGGGAGTTTACACTTTAGATATTTTATTTTCTAAAATTTATTTACTTATTTATTGGTTGTGCTGGGCCTTTGCTGCTGCGTGGGCTTTTCTCTAGTTGTGGTGAGTGGGGGCTGTTCTCTAGTTATAGTATAGGAGTTTCTCATCGTGATGGCTTCTTTTGCTGTGGAGCACAGGCTCTAGGTGCATGGGCTTCAGTAGTTGCAGCATGTGAGCTCAGTGGTTGTGGCTCCCAGGCTCTAGAGCACAGGTTCAATAGTTGTGGCCCACGGGTTTAGTTGCTCCACAGCATGTGGGATCTTCCTGAATCAAGGATCAAACCCGTGTTTCCTGCATTGACAGGCAGATTCTTTACCACTGAGCTACCAGGGAAGCCTTTTAGACATTTTAGAATCAGAAAAGACAGATAACAAATAACAAATATGTATGTAATATGCCATGGTGTACTTCATGATATGAAGTAGTTTAAAGTGTTAGTCACTCAGTTATGTCTGACTCTTTGGGACCGTATGGACTGTAGCCCACCAGACTCTATCCATGGAATTCTCCAGGCAAGAATACTGGAGTGCATTGCTATTTCCTTCTTCAGGGTATCTTCCTAACCCAGGGATCAAACCCAGGTCTCCTGCATTGCAGACAGATTCTTTACCCTCTGAGCCAATCAGAAAAGACAGATAACAAATAACAAATATGTATGTAATATGCCATGGTGTACTTCATGATATGAAGTAGTTTAAAGTGTTAGTCACTCAGTTATGTCTGACTCTTTGGGACCGTATGGACTGTAGCCCACCAGACTCTATCCATGGAATTCTCCAGGCAAGAATACTGGAGTGCATTGCTATTTCCTTCTTCAGGGTATCTTCCTAACCCAGGGATCAAACCCAGGTCTCCTGCATTGCAGACAGATTCTTTACCCTCTGAGCCACTGCTGCTGCAGTCACTTCAGTCATTTTGGACTCTGTGCGACCCCATAGACAGCAGCCTACCAGGCTCCCCCATCCCTGGGATTCTCCAGGCAAGAACACTGGAGTGGGTTGCCATTTCCTTCTCCAATGCATGAAAGTGAAAAGTGAAAGTAAAGTCGCTTAGTTGTGTCAGACTCTTCAGAACCCTGTAGACTGCAGTCCACCAGGCTCCTCTGCCAATGGGATTTTCCAGGCAAGAGTACTGGAGTGGGGTGCCATTGCCTTCTCCATAAAAGAATAGACAATTACAATAGGAGATGTTACTTTATTTAACACCACCAGCGAAGGAGACCCAAGAAAATGATGACCCAGAAACAAAAGAAAAAACATAGTCTACAAAGGAGAGTGATCAACTGAGTTATATGTGAAAGACAGATCCAATCGGTGAAAACCGAGAAATAATCACTGGCTATGACATCTTGAAGGTCATTGGTGACCTTGTAAGGAAGTCTGGGTAGACCGGTGGGAATGAAAGCCTGATCAGAGTGGGCTCGAGAGAAAATAAAAGAAAACACAAATGAGAAACAATGGTTGTTAAAACGGCAAAGGAGAAATGGTACAGTAGTCAGAAGGAAATGTGAGATGAAGGGATGAAGTTTTATTGTCTGTCTGTATGCTGAGAGGACAGATTCAGTGCTGAGGGAAAAATTAAAGACAGAAGAGAAAGAGGAGGACAAATCCTTGAACAATGTCCTTGAGTCAGAAGTCAAGAATAGGACCCCGTGTACAGGGAGGATTTAGCCTTGGGCGAGTGGATAAAGAGCTCATTCGTTGTCACACAGGGGAAAGCACAGAGTAATGGTACAGATACAGCAGACTGAAGATGACTTTGGTAGAAAGATATGAACCTTCCATTTTGACTATTTCTATTTCTCAGTGAAATAAGAAACACCATCCATTGAGCATGAGAAAAGGAACGAGATATGGGTGGTTGTGGAAAGAGAAAAGGGCATGAGATTAATAATAATTATCTAAAAGAATGGAAGAATGAATTGACTTGGAAAAAAATAATGAGATTCCCCAGCATCTCTAAGGGTTCAGCTATAGTCTGTACACATGTGGACCACATCTGGAGAGCTGTCTGACCTAGAGGCCATCTCTAGAATGACAGGCAAGAGGAGGTCCTAGGATGTTGGACCTCTATCTGAGGTCATGCTGTGCTATTTCCTGCTTCATGTAACCAACTTCACAAATTTCTATGACCTTTGCCATTAAAGAAAGTTGACATCCTCTAGCAGTGACTGTTTGCATCTTTGCATCAATCATGCTGCTAGCCATTGTGACAAGCAAGCAAGGAGAGATGAGCATAGCATTATTCTCCAGGCATCTTGCCAATACAATAAAGTCAAATAGCCTCCTTCTTCATGCTCAAGGAATGAAACAAACAGTTCTGCCTGCTAGAAATGAAAAGCACTTCACTTGGGCCTCAAAGCTAATATGTCCCAGCCCACACTGGATTTCCACTACTCCAGTCAAGCTTTCCTTCTAATCCATGACCTGACTACACTTAACTCTTTGGATATCATTAGACCCATCTGTGTGTGTTACTTGCTCAGTCATGTCCAACTCTGTGATTTCGTGGACTGTAGCCCTCCAGGCTCCTCTGTCCACAGGATTCTCCAGGGAAGAATACTGCAGTGGGTTGCCATTTCCTTCTCCAAGCGATCTTCCCAACCCAAGGATCGCACCCAGGTCTCCTGCACTGTGGGCAGATTCTTTACTGTCTGAGCCACCAGGGATATTAGACCCATCCAAGTAAGAAAATATCATTACTTTGCTTCTAAATCTTTGAAGGTATCTCATTTCCTGAGTAAGTTTTAAACTCAGTAGCCTCACATGGAGAATGCTCCTCATAGTTCTTTTTCACTTATCTCTAACCCTTCCTGTCTCACACACTTTGCTATGCAGCTTATTTTCTAGACCTGCTTTCCTGATTAAATACCTACCTCATAAGGTAGTTGAGGCTTCCTAGAGAAGCAAAGTAACTCAGCAAAGTAACTCCCTGCTTCTGGCAGGGAAAGCTTTAAACAACTTCTATCAAAATCCTTGCCCTGGGACTCCCCTGGTGGTCCAGTAGTTAAGACTCTATGCTCCCAATGCAGGGGGCCCGGGTTCAATCCCTGGTCAGGGAACTATATCTCATACGCTGAAACTAAAGATCCCACATGCTGCAATGAATTTTGAAGATCCCTTGTGCAACAACTAAGACCAAATAAATGACCAATAAATAAACATGGCCAAATAAATAAACAGAAATAAATATGAAAAACATCCTTGCCCTGGATTATCTAAAAGAAGAAATTCCCAATTTCCCAACACATGTGCCAGAGAAGTCTCTTAAACCCATTTCCCATCTACCACTATGGCTCTCAGTATGGCTTCATTGTACAGCAAAGACTAAACTGAAAGAACTTCTAAAATTGACTCCCTCTTGTCAATATCTTGGGCTTCTCTGGTGGCTCCAGTTGGTAAAGAATCTGCCTGCAATGTGGGAGACCCGGGTTCAATCCCTGGGTTGGGAAGACCTCTTGGAGAAGGGAACAGCTACCCACTCCAGTATTCTGGCCTGGAGAATTCCATGGACTGTATAGTCCATGGGGTCGCAAAGAGTTGGGCACAACTGAGTGACTTTCACTTTCATACAGTCCATGGAGTAGCAAAGAGTTGGACACTACCCAGGGACTTTCACTTTCTTTCTGTCGACATCTCAACTGTAGCTCTGGGTATTATGGTTCAATTTCTTTAAACGAAAATTGTATAATTTTGAAAACTTCAATTTTAGTACTGGGTTCAGCATCAAGACTGAGTTATAAGCACAAGACATTTATTAGGGGGAAAATGCCTATGATGATAAATGATAGGGAGCAGGAAAGAGGAGAGGCCAGGAGAGTCTTCAGACTGCAGGGTAGATCTGATGACTGTTTGAGAAGAGAAAGGAGGAAGGAAGATTGGATGGGGAAATGTCAGACTGCAGCAGTCTTGAAGGGGCACATGGGAAGCCCTGGAATAAAGACTGCCTATCAGAGAAGTTCAGTGTCCAGCAGAATTGTCCAGCTTTGGTACCCCACTGTGATCAGTCCTTGGTGGGAACAGCCTGGGGAGGGTGTGACCTCTGTAGGAATGCTGCAGCAGATCTCAAAGGTGCAGCAGCTGGGGGCTGTCAGCTCATAGTACTCTTTCTAGAAGGCTCACCCTTGCAAATAAACCTCTGTGCACCTCCATGGCTGCCACAATTTTATGTTTATTCTTAGTTTTTTTCTTTTTATAATCCTTACCAACAGACAAAGTAACCATCTTCTGAATTTTTACAAACGTTTGTACATCAAGCTCTTTACTGACACTGCCTTTCTTTTTCTTCTCTCTGCTGTTCTTTTTCTTCTCTGTCTGGTTATCTTCTACTCAATCTTGAATCATTAGTCAAATAATCCTTCCTTTATGATGTCTTACATACCCCAACTTCCTTTATGTCCCTACAGATCTTGGCAATACTTCAGTAAAGCATTTGTAATATTTTATTAAGTTGTTTAAAAGTGTTTACAATACTAAATTTGAAAATGCTTTTAGAGAAGGAGCCATACTTTATTTATTTTTGTATCCTTAACTCTGTGATTTCTAAACCATATACCAAAGTGCTTCAAAGTACTTCAACAACCGGGTATCATGGGATAATGTAAACTTTTAAGAACAACAATTGTTGTTGTTGTTCAGTCACTCAGTCATCTGTGACTCTTTGCAACCCCATGGACTGCAGCATGGCTTCCCTGTCCACCATCTCCGGGAGCTTGCTCAAATTCGTGTCCATTGGGTCGGTGATGCCATCTAACCATCTCATCCTCTATCATCCCCTTCTCCTCCTGCCTTCAGTCTTTCTCAGCATCAGAGTCTTTTCTAATGTGTCAGCTTTTTTCGCATCCGATGGCCAAAGTATTGGAGTTTCAGCCTCATGAACATCAGTCTTTCCAATGAATATTCAGGATTGATTTCCTTTAGGATTGACACAGCATAAACTGCTATTAAATCGCTTGGATCTTGACCTTCCCTGGTAGCTCAGTTAGTCAAGAATCTGCCTGCAATGTGGGAGACCAGGACGAGGGCATGGCAACCTAACTCCAGTATTCTTGCTTGGAGTATCTCAGTGGACAGAGGAGCCTGGTGGGCTATAGTCCATGGGGTTCAAAGAGTCGGACATGAGTGACTAAGCACAAGTACAAACTACTTAATAAATGGAAATGTTAGGTATTTCTTTTGGCATAGAGTTTCTGTGAAAAATTCACTGTGACACTGAAGGTTCTGTGAAGTGAGAAAGTTAGAGAAACTCTGTCCTAACTCCCAATAAGCACAGTGCTTGGTACATAACATCTGTTAGGTAAATGACTCAATTATTGATTTTAGATCATTTATCCTATAAACATTTAACATACTCTCTGTGCCAGCCATGTGCTAAGTACTTTATATACATTATGTCATTTATCCTTCCAACAGCCCTTTGAAGGAATTAATATTGTTATCTCTAATCTAAAGACTGGGAAACTGAGACACAGAATGATGAAGTAACTTTCCCAAGTTCACACAACTGAAAAGGTATGGAGCTGATATTCCAAAGCCCATTCTATTAACTACCACATTCTACATACAAACTCCTAAAAGATTTTCAAAATAACAAGTGGTGAACTTGATAGAAAATAATAGAATCACATTCACTTTATTACAGTATATATAGAGTGACCTTTGAGAGTTAAATAGGTGAGTTCATTATGGGATACCTTTTCAACAAGTACTATTGACTGTTTCCTGTGTACAAAATGCTGTAAAGGATACAAAGATGAAAAAGAAGCAGTTCTGAAACTGACAATTTTGCTACAAAGATAAAGTCATTTTCACAACAATTTTATATTTTTAAGATATTTTGCTGTTCTGACCTCAGTCTGCCAGTGAACCTTTTTCTCTTGTATCTATTTTTTTAGAGAAGATCCTAGAGATTTACTTTTATCAATTCAATTAGTTTCTTCATACTAAGGTTGCCATTTTCACTGTTTATACAAGCCACTGAACTTGCCCTATCTAGGGTTCAGCAGCTTTGGGCTACTGAAAGAACTGAAACTGACAATTTTGCTACAAAGATAAAGTATTTTCACAACAATTTTATATTTTTAAGATATTTTGCTGTTCTGACCTCAGTCTGCCAGTGAACCTTTTTCTCTTGTATCTATTTTTTTAGAGAAGATCCTAGAGATTTACTTTTATCAATTCAATTAGTTTCTTCATACTAAGGTTGCCATTTTCACTGTTTATACAAGCCACTGAACTTGCCCTATCTAGGGTTCAGCAGCTTTGGGCTACTGAAAGATCTCTCTTTCCCTGTTTCCTTTCCTTTCTAATTTAAGAAGGGTTCTAGTTGACAGATTAACAGTAGCAGCAGGCATATAGGGATCAACCTGCTTTAGAAGTTGGACTTTAACCCACCAGCCTCCTCTGTCTGTAGAGTTCTTCAGGCAAGAATACTGGAGTGGGTAGCCATTCCCTTCTCCAAGGGATTTTCCCAATCTAGAGATCGAACCCAGGGTCTCAGTTTCACATAGCTGATAAATTAACAGTGGCAGCAAGCACGTAGGGATCAATGTGCTTTAGGAGCTATTACAGCAGCAGGTAGAGGGCAATGTTCTACTGCGATCACTTGACAAGGATGAGGAGTACCAGGACAAGTCACCACACATAGGTGAGTCTTCAGGTAACCAGCATCAGAATCACCAGAAGTTTTTTTTCATATGAAGTGTGGGACTCTTACTGATCTCCCCAAATCTGATTTTTGTAAAATCTTCCCTCTATGTGGGTTTCACACTCCTTAAAATTAAACTAGGCCAAATCCACTCTATCTGTACCAAAAATTCAGATTGACCTATACATTTATAGTCTGCTATTGCTTAAGGTGTGGGCTATAATTCTCACACTGTTCTGATAGATGGGAGAGTTGGTATTTAGCTAGGATTCTGATGCTGACTCTGTATATAACCTTTAGCAAATCAATAAACCAAAATCTAAATCTGAAATTTTATTTGAGTTGAGTAAATTAATGTCTTATTTTACAGTCTTGAGATGCTATGGTTGTATTTTACTGAGCACAGTCACAAAACAATCTCAGAGGCTATTACTAGACTCTTAAAAGAACACAGGAAAAAA
>SJYC01005611.1:0-22203 GCA_006408675.1 Madoqua kirkii | reverse complement strand
GGACGACCGAGGATGAGATGGCTGGATGGCATCACTGATTCAATGGACGTGAGTCTGAGTGAACTCTGGGAGATGCTGATGGACAGGGGAAGCCTGGCATGCTGCAATTCATAGGGTCACAAAGAATTGGACACGACTGAGTGACTGAACTGAACTGATATATTTTGTGGTCAGTTTTACCCCATTTCATTTACTCTTGAACATTGTAACAAATAATTTTGTCACTTAGGTATAAAGCTTTAAAGTAGAGGCCACTACTATATGAGCTCTGAATCAGGTGCCACCTGTGGCACCATTTTCATTTCTGTGTGTGTTAGTCACTCAGTCATCTCTGACTCTTTGAAACCTAGTGGACTGTATCTTGCCAGGCTGCTTTGTCCATGGGATTCTCCAAACAAGAATACTGGAGTGAGTTGCCATTTCCTTTTCTAGGGGATCTTCTCTTTCTGACCTAGGGATCAAACCTGGGTCTCCCACATTGCAGGCAGATTCTTTACCATCTGAGCCACCAGGAAAGCCCAGACACCAAAAACCAAGCTTCTTCTCAGCACAGCTTTGGCATGTTAGCAGATCTCAGCAATCAGAGAAAGATGAGTTTTCAATAAACCAGTAGATACATTTTTTTTTATTTTTTATGATTATAGAGGAAATGTCTTTTTAAAATTGAGTCTCTTGTAGGAAGCATGTACATTGGAGAAGTGGTCTTTTACAGAAGATATCCCGTGTGTTCCAGCAGCATACTCCCCTCTTGTCACCAGAATGATAAGTTCTAGGGGTGTCCCCTATAGTGGTTATGTGGGTTCTTCTGTTGTGGCAGGCTGACTGCTATAGGCAGGCTGGTAGGTTTGACAGCCCCTCAGTCTGGTTGTTCATCAGGGTGTGCCTTGTGTGGAGACTACTGGCCAATGGTTGGCAGGGCTGGGTCACTATAGCAGTTCCTTGAGCTTGTGCTGGCTCACCAGTGGGCAGAACCACGTTCTGGGGTGCGTGGTTACAGAGTTGGCATTCCTGCATATAGTGTCACGCTGCTGGTGGGTGGGTCTGGCTCCTGAAATGGCTAGCTGCATGTTCTTGGGTGGCCCAAAGCTGGTACTAGCCCCCTGATGGATGGAGTTGGATCCCAGTGTAGCTGGCTGAGGAGTCCAAAGTATCTCAGAGATGGTGTTGGCATGCTGGTGGGCAGGTGGGGCTGGGGCCCAGGGGACTCCACGTCTAGTGCCTGCACTTTGATGTGTGGAGCTAGGACTTGAGCCCTCTGGTAGGCAGGGCTATGTTCAGCACAGCTATGGGCTCAAGGGGTCTTAAAGCAACCTGTCTGCAAGTAGGTAGGGCTCTGTCACTGCATAGCTAGTTGTCTGGCCTGAGGCATTCCAGTACTGAAGTCTGCTGGATGGAGATGGGGCTGGGTCCCAAAGCTAATAAAATAGAGGATTCCAAAATGATGCTTGCCAGCACCAGTGTACATGTGTAAAGGGAGCTCCACAAAATAGAAATCACCTGTGTCCACATCCTCAGAGTGAGTTTCAGTTGCCTCCAGCCTGTCCAGTAGACTCTCCAAGACCTGTAGCTGGGTATGAGCCAGGCTCCTTTCAAGTTACAGCTCTTGCTCTGGGTCTGAGACTATGAGATATCCTGTGTATGCCCTCTAAGAGTGGAGTCTCTATTACCCACAGTCCTCCTGGTCTCCTGAAAGTAAGCCCCACTGGTCTTCAAAGCCAAACATTCTGAGGGCTCATCTTCCCAGTGCAGAACCCCTGGGCTGGGGAGCCCTATGTGAGGTTCAGACCTCCCAGTTCTTGGGCAGAATATCTGCAATTGTAGTTATTCTCCCATTTGTGGTTGCCCACCCGTGTGTGTGTGTGTGTGTGTGTGTGTGTGTGCACATGTGCGCTCAATTGTGTCCAATTCTTTATGACCTCATGGACTGTAGCCTGCCAGGCTCTTCTGTCCATGGAATTTTCCAGGTAAAAAATGTTATTTCCTACTCCAGGGCATCTTCCTGACCCCAGGGGTCAAGCCCACATCTCTTGCATCTCTTGCATTGGCAGAAGGATTCTTAACCACTGTGCCACCTGGGAAGCCCCACCTGGGGACATAGGTCTTTACTATACTCCAACTTTGCCCCTCTTACCCATCTTGTTGTGATTCCTTCTTTATATCTTTAGTTGTAGAAGGTCTTTTCTGGTGGGTCGTGATTTTTCTCATTAGAAGCGTCTCTGTAAATATTAGTAACTTTTGTGTGTTTATGAAAAGAGGTGATCTCAGACTCTTGCTTCTCCACCACCATGGGAATTCCTTGAGTCTGGATTTTTTAATATATTTGTGAAAATTAAAGAACTTTATATTATTATTATTTTGTTGTCACTATGTTATCTGAAGTGTTCTGTGAAAACAAAATACTTAATGATACCTCAATCAGAAAGCTAGAAATGTAGTTATCTTTTACCTTAAATATTGCAAAACTGAGCCAGAGTTTATGAAATTGATTTTAAGATCCATATAACAGATACAAAAATAACTAAATAGTTTCTTCTGAACAGGAAATCTTGATAGGAGGTCTGAGATACGTGTTTAATGTTCAAAGATAGCACTTAAATAAGAAACATCAAATCCCACAGTGTTCGATTTAGATTAATCTGAACAATTTCTTCAAGAGAATTTTTCAAATTTATTTATCAGTAGTATATATAATTCAATGTATCACACATTTGCAAAACAATAAGAATTTACTCTAGAGAAAGGGTATCAACACAAACTGAGAGTGTTTAGAAGACAAACTAATTTATAACCATTGCACTTAACAGCAACTTGATAAACATGAAAACTACAAAATTACCTTTCTTTTTAGTTAAAAGGAAATATAGAGAAGTTGATCTATCATTCATTCATTTCCCTCAGTGAGTCTATACCTGTGGACTAGATATAGACAGTACTGTACAGAATCATCAGTAAATCAACCCACATCACACCTTTTTGGAAGAACAACTTTACCTACATTAGGAAGATATTATTGGGGAGCCACTGTGACATAGCCTGGCCCTCCTATTCAGTGGCTCATTTTAAAGTTCTGTATTGTTACAGGCACGCATAAATGTAGGCATCTGGGACTCTTGCTGATGGGGTAGGGACTTTCAGGTAAAGTGGGAAGTGACTGCTCTGAAACCTTGTGTATCTAAAGGGAGCCACTGACAAACTGTTTCACAACCGCACATGCTCGTAAGATGAGGTATCATTAGGAAAAGCCACATAAAGCTGCTGCAGCTGTGTTACATAAAAAGTAGGGAAAATTTAATAGAAAATGTCATCCTTTGCAGAATGTTGATTGCCTATTTTTTTCCCATAAAGCCTTCTCATCAGAGGGGTTCCAACAGCTGTGAGAAGGGTCCTGTCACTGATGTCCCCAGACATCCTGGTATACAAAGCTCTCCATATGCTGTTTGGCATCTAAAACACTCTGCTTTCTTTCTTCTTCTTCTTTTTTTTTTTTATAAGAATTTACTCTAGAGAAAGGGTATCAACACAAACTGAGAGTGTTTAGAAGACAAACTAATTTATAACCATTGCACTTAACAGCAACTTGATAAACATGAAAACTACAAAATTACCTTTCTTTTTAGTTAAAAGGAAATATAGAGAAGTTGATCTATCATTCATTCATTTCCCTCAGTGAGTCTATACCTGTGGACTAGATATAGACAGTACTGTACAGAATCATCAGTAAATCAACCCACATCACACCTTTTTGGAAGAACAACTTTACCTACATTAGGAAGATATTATTGGGGAGCCACTGTGACATAGCCTGGCCCTCCTATTCAGTGGCTCATTTTAAAGTTCTGTATTGTTACAGGCACGCATAAATGTAGGCATCTGGGACTCTTGCTGATGGGGTAGGGACTTTCAGGTAAAGTGGGAAGTGACTGCTCTGAAACCTTGTGTATCTAAAGGGAGCCACTGACAAACTGTTTCACAACCGCACATGCTCGTAAGATGAGGTATCATTAGGAAAAGCCACATAAAGCTGCTGCAGCTGTGTTACATAAAAAGTAGGGAAAATTTAATAGAAAATGTCATCCTTTGCAGAATGTTGATTGCCTATTTTTTTCCCATAAAGCCTTCTCATCAGAGGGGTTCCAACAGCTGTGAGAAGGGTCCTGTCACTGATGTCCCCAGACATCCTGGTATACAAAGCTCTCCATATGCTGTTTGGCATCTAAAACACTCTGCTTTCTTTCTTCTTCTTCTTTTTTTTTTTTCTTCATACTACACTATGGAATATGGAATATTTTATTCTTGGGAAGATGGAGCAAGGACTAGCTTTTTGACACTGGAATTTCAGTGTAAATAAGAAAAACATCTGCTGAGGCCATGAGGTGCTATTTTTCTGTATTCTGGATCCAGGAACACTAAAGCTATAACAATTATATAGTTTTGTAATGTTAAGGATTTCTTCTTAACAGATGGTAGTCATTACAAGTTACTTCAGGGCATAACTCTCAGAGGCTAAGATGAAAATTTGTCCCACACAAAAAAGAAAAGAGATTTGATGGAGAAGAGGCAGGGTCAAGTGCTTTTTTAATCATGTTAGAATTCTCCAACTTGAAAGTTCTATTTTCTCATAATTAGTTTTAGAAAGGTGACATGGTCATGAATTTTACATCATAAAAATCACTGGGCTTCAGAAATTTAATAGCTATGTGTCTTCACTGAGTTCAAAATAATCCCATAATTCTTGTCAAATGCTTTATATTCAATAATTTAGAGTTTATTATCACTAACAGGATAATGGTTTATGCTACTTAGATGTACAAAATGCTCCAAACTAAACATATCATGGACTGCCACAGCCCAAAATAATTGTCAGTGCCATGCACATAGTGGATATTCATTTGTTCATTAATTTCCTCCTTCCACAAATATCTATTGAGCAGTTCCTCTGTCTTAGGTACTATTCTAGAGCTGCTGAAGATGCAACTGTGAGCAAGAAAAACAAAGTTCTCTTTTCACATGGGCCTTACAACCCCTTGAAACACAGACACACAAACAGAGACACACACACAGAGACACACACATACACACTAGTGTTAAATGAAGGAGTGACATACTTTATAGGTTGTACAGTGTGCTAGACTTCAATATGGTCCCATGATTCCTATTGATTGGTATTTACACTAAAGGGTGGCAGGATATGCCACACTCAGAATATACTTTTTTTGCCATAAGGATTATTTTTACCTAATTATGTTGATCAATAGCAGTCACCAGGGAAGCTCTGAAAGCAAAGTTGAAATTATCCTTTTGTAAGGGATATATACATTTAAAAAGGAAATCTTCCATGTGTAAGGGTATCTTTCTCTCTGTACCAGAAAGAGAGGATGACTAAATTACAAGAAAGTCTTATTAATGGAGAAGGCATTGACTTAAATCTGCATAACAAACCTTACTCTTGTTTACCTTACTTTTCCAGATTGCTTCCTCATAATTGGTCTCCCCTTGCCACACCTCTTTCTTCTGTATTAGCTGATGATAGCATTTAAGCCAGATCTGAGAGTTACTCATTTTCCCCTGAGTATCTCTTTTGTATACATGAGACGTACATGTGAATAAACTTCTGTTGTTTTTTCCTCTTGTTTTCCTGTGTTCTGTTACAAGAGCCCCAGTTGAGAACTTAGAAGGGCAGGAGGAAAATATTTTTTTCCTCCCTGACACCTTTGGTTATCTTTCACACTGAGCAGAATCTGTGGCTTGCTTTTAACCAGTCCAGTGTGACAAAGATGGTAGCCTCTAGGTAATCATGTATAGACATGATTACAAAAGTATGTAGCCCTCATTTTGTTAGTGTGTGTGTCTTTCCACCACAGACTTTGAAGAATCACTTTGCTGATGTAGTTCATGACAAGCTAGCCCAAAATATGGCACTGTGGCCATTGAATAGTTTAAGGTGAAGGAATTTGAAAAAAAAGAAAAAGAAATAAGAAAGTCTCTCTGACCTCCTCACTTTCCCTCCTCTCCTAAAAGTGAAAAGTGAAAGTCGCTCACTCCGACTCTTTGTGACTCCATGGACTAGACAATCCATGGAATTCTTCGGGCCAGAATATTGGAGTGGTTAGCTGTTCCCTTCTCCAGGGATCTTCCTAACCCAGGGATTGAACCCAGGTCTCCTGTATTTCAAGAGGATTCTTTACCAGCTGAGCCACAAGGGAAGCCCAAGAATACTGGAATGGGTAACCTATCCCTTCTCCAGCAGATCTTCCTGACCCAGGAATTGAACCAGGGTCTCCTGCATTGCAGGTGGACTCTTCACCAACTAAGCTATCAGGGGAGCACTTTAATCTATATACTATATGCTTTTCTCCCATTAGTCTGCCTTCATCAGTTTAATTTTCGGACCTAGTCTGAGATCCTAAGATTCAAGGAAAGCATTTCCCCCTCCTACATCGCTGTTAAGCCTACAGCCCCAAGGAAAATAATTCTTCCAATAACCTGAGGAAACGTTTGAGAAGACCCTTTCTAAGTGGAGCCTCCGATGAGAACCTAGTCCTGACTGACGTCTTGACTGTAGCTTTGTGAGACACTAAGCAGAGGATCGAACCAAACTATGCTTGGACTCCTGATCCACAGAACTTGGAGATAATAAATGTATGTTTTTTTGTTGCTAAGTTTGTAGTATTTTGTTATATGGAAGAGAATATTAATACAGACAAAACCAGAATCTTGTTTTTAGGTCACAGAGATAGCTAACACTCTAAAATAGTTTAGTCATCTTGAATAATTATGTTATCTTCTTTGAAAAAATATGTTATTAAAAATATTGCATTATTGGACTTCTCTGGTGGTTCAGTGGATTAAGAATGCCCCTGCCAATGCAGGGGACATAGGTTCAATCCCTGGTCTGGGAAGATGCCACGTGCCATGGAGCAACAAAGCTCATGTACCACAACTACTGAGGCCACAGTCGAGGGCCCGTGAGCCACAGCTCCTGAAGCCTGTGCACCCAGAGTCCACGCTCCTCAATAAGAAAAGACACGGCAATAAGAAGCCTGCACATCACAACTGAAGAAAGCCTGTGTGCAACAAAGACCTAGTGCAAACAAAAATAAAAATAAATACTTAAAAATTATTTTTAAAATAGTATTGCATTATTGGATCAAATAACTGTTTCATATTAATATGTTTGTCATATAAATTCTATGAGGGCTTCCCAGGGGGTGCTAGAGGTAAAGAACCTGCATGCCAATGCAAGAGATGGAAGAGATGCAGTTCAACCCCTGAGTTGGGAAGATCCCCTGGAGGAGAGTATGGCAACCCACTCCAGTATTCTTGCTTGGGAAATCCCATGTACAGGGGAGCTTATCAAGCTACAGTCCATAGCGTCACAAAGAGACAGAAATGACTGAAGTGATTTAGCACAAAGCATACACACTTATCTGATGGAATGAGTCAACCATGCAGGACCAGCCTTACCTTGACTGAATGAATTAATTCATAAATAAACCCACGCTGGTCTCATTTCTGCTTTCCACTCAATGAACCAGGACAACGGACCCATTTAAGTAGCTTAATTATAAATAGCTTGATGTGTATAAAACATTCTACCAAGAGTGTTTACTAACTTCATCTCTCAGTCCTCACCTTAAGTCAGAGAAAAAGGAAATTTCCTCAAGTTTACAACAAGGAACCTGAGGCTGGGAGAATAAACTAAAATCATATCACTCAGTTCATTCACTCAGTCATGTCCAACTCTTTGCACCCCATGAATTGCAGCATGCCAGGCCTCCTTGTCCATTACCAACACCTGGAGTTCACTCAAACTCACTTCCATTGAGTCGGTGATGCCATCCAGCCATCTCATCCTCTGTCGTCCCCTTCTCCTCCTTCCCCCAATCCCTCCCAGCATCAAAGTCTTTTCCAGTCAGTCAACTCTTCACACAAGGTGGCCAAAGTATTGGCGCTTCAGCATCAGTCCTTCCAATGAGTATTCAGGACTGATCTCCTTCAGAATGGACTGCTTGGATCTCCTTGCAGTCCAAGGGACTCTCAAGAGTCTTCTCCAACACCACAGTTCAAAAGCATCAATTCTTTGGCGTTCAGCTTTCTTCACAGTCCAACTCTCACATCCATACATGACCACTGCAAAGACCATAGCCTTGACTAGATGGAACTTTGTTGGCAAAGCAATGTCTCTGCTTTTCAATATGCTATCTAGGTTGGTCATAACTTTCCTTCCAATGAGTAAGCGTCTTTTAATTTCATGGCTGCAGTCACCATCTGCAGTGATTTTGGAGCCCAAAAAAATAAGTCTGACTCTGTTTCCATTGTTTCCCCATCTATTTCCCATGAAGTAATGGGACCAGATACCATGATCTTAGTTTTCTGAATGTGGAGCTTTAAGCCAACTTTTTCATTCTCCTCTTTCACTTTCATCAAGAGGCTTTTTAGTTCTTCTTCACTTTCAGCCATAAGGGTGGTGTCATCTGCATATCTGAGATTATTGATATTTCTCCTGGCGATCATATCATTAGTAAGTGGTAAAGGTGGGACTCAAACCACAAAACATCATCAGGAAGATAATGCATTGCTCATTTTATTCTACCACAGCTGCCTGCAGAGGAAATCAAGTGGTCTGTCCCTGCATTTTCTCCTGAGCCAGCAGAGCCTTTCAAAACTGACTTGGAGCTGAGATAGTTCCCCACTCATTTTTTACAGGAAGTTTAACCCATCATCAATGCTCTTCTTTCAATTAGAAACAGCTACAAACAACATGTGTACAAAAGGAATGAGCAAAATGGGGTGTCTCCTCCAAGTAACTGATTTAGTCAAAACCATTACGTATCCTCCAAGCATGGACTTTCCCAGTGGCTCAGTGGCAAAGAATCCACCTGCAATGCAAGAGATGCATGGGATTCAGGTTCAATTGCTGGGTCAGGAAAATCCTCTGGAGGAGGAAATGGCAACCCACTCCAGTATTCTTGCGTGGAGAATCCCATGGGCCAAGGAGCCTGGTGGGCAACCCTCCATAGGGTCACAAAGACTTAAGTGACTGAGCAGGCATGCATGCATGCTCTAAGCACTGTGCTGGTTACTGGGAAGAGCAAAATGAGGAAGAAATATTCATTCTAACCCGTCTCCCTGCCACACGCACCACTGCCACCACCACTAGGAGTTTTCAGTCTAAGAGACATACAGAGACATACGTGACTTCATTGATGTGCTGAGTCCAAATAGAAGGCAGTAAAGCAAGAGTATTTCAGGACCACAATGGACCAAAGAATCTACCCATGGTTTTCAGGGAAGTCTTCTGGCAGAATGAGCCTTAGTGGAGGAGTACAAAGGCAAGTTAACTTACAGGGAAAATCATAATTCAAAAAGAAACATGCAACCCAGTGTTCACTGTACCACTATGTACAATAGCCAGGGCACAGAAGCAGCCTGAATGTCCATCAACAGAGGAATGGATAAAGAAGATGTGGTACATAAACACAATGGAATATTACTCAGCCATAAAAGGAAAGAAGTTGGGTCACTTGAAGAGACATGAATGGACCTATTACTGTCATACAGAGTGAAGTAACTCAGAAAGAGAAAAAACAAATACTACATGATATATCAATGCATATATGTGGAATCTAAAAAAATTGTTATAGACAGTCTTATTTACAAAGCAGAAATAGAGACACAGACATGGAGAAGTTATGGTTACCAAGGGGTAAGGAGGGGAAGATGTGAATGTTGAGGTTGGGATTGACATATATATACTGCTAATATTTTGTATAAAATAGATAACTGATGAGAATCTACTGTATAGCACAGGAAACTCTACTCAGTGCTCTGTGGTGACCTAAATGAGAAGGAAATTCAAAAAAGGAAGAATATATTATATACAGCTGATTCACTTTGCCATATAGCAGAAATAAACACAATATTGTAAAACAACTATACTCAAATTAAAAAAAAAATTAAGTTTCACTTATCTGTTCTAGGCAATCAGTAGGCAAGAAAGGAATGGAAGCTGGAAGGACCTTGCAGTGGACAGAAATGCTCAGCAGTTGAGTGAAACACAAGTCATTATGTAGTCAGAGAGTAAACAGTAAAAATCATCACTTAAGATATTAAGCTAACTTTAATCCTACCCTAAACTGAGACTGTATGTGTGCCTGTCATATGCCAAGTTCTGTGATTAGAACCTTATCAACAGAAATTAATTTAATTCTAACATCAGTTCAGTACAGTCACTCAGTCATGTTCAACTCTTTGTGACCCTGTGGACTTCAGTACGTCAGGCCTTCCTGTCCATCACCAACTCCTAGAGTGTACTGAAACTCATGCCCGTTGAGTCAGTGATGCCATCAAGCCATCTAATCCTCTGTTGTCCCGTTCTCCAGCTTTCAGTCTTCCCAGCATCAGAGTCTTTTTCAAGGAGTCAGTTCTTTGCATCAGTTGGCCAGAGTATTGGAGTTTCAGTTTCAGCATCAGTTCTTCCAATGAATATTCAGGACTGATTTCCTTCAGGATGGATGGGTTGGACCTCCTTGCAGTTCAAGGGACTTTCAGGAGTCTTCTCCTCCAACACCACAATTCAAAAGCATCAGTTCTTCAGCACTCAGCTTTCTTTATAGTACCAACTGTCAAATCCATACATGACTACTGGAAGAAAACATAGCTTTGACTAGACAGACCTTTGTTAGCAAAGTAATGTCTCTGTTTTTTAACATGCTCTCTAGGTTAGTCATAACTTTTCTTTCAAGGAGCAAGCATCCTTTAATTTAGTGGCTGTAGTCATCATCTGCAATTATTTTGGAGCCATTCTCCTAAAAATAAAGCCTCTACTGTTTCCATTGTTTCCCCATCTATTTGCCGTGAAGTGATGGGAACAGATGCCATGATCTTTGTTTCCTTAATGTTGAGTTTTAAGCCAACTTTTTCACTCTCCTCTTTCACTTTCATCAAGAGGCTCTTTAGTTCTTCTTCGCTTTCTGCCATAATGGGTGTGTCATCTGCAAATCTGAGGTTATTGATATTTCTCCTGGAAATCTTGATCGCAGCTTGTGCTCATTCTAGCCCAGCGTTTCTCATGATGTACTCTGCATAGAAGTTAAATAAGCAGGGTGACAATATGCAAACGACGTACTCTTTTTCCTATTTGGAACCAGTCGGCTGTTCCATGTCCAGTTCTGACTGTTGCTTCCTGACTTGCATATAGGTTTCTCAAGAGGCAGGTCAGGTGGTCTGGTATTCCCATCTCTTTCAGAGTTTTCCATAGTTTATTGTGATCCACACAGTCAAAGGCTTTGGCATAGTCAATAAAGCAGAAATAGATGTTTTTCTGGAACTCTCTTGCTTTTTCCATGATCCAGCAGATGTTGGCAATTTGATCTCTGGTTCCTGTGCCTTTTCTAAAACCAGCTTGAACATCTGGAAGTTCATGTTTCATGTACTGTTGAAGTCTAGCTTGGAGAATTTTGAGCATTACTTTGCTAGCGTGTGAAATGAGTGCAATTGGGCAGTAGTTTGAACAATTTTTGGCATTGCCTTTCTTTGGGATTAGAATGAAAACTGATCTTTCCCAGTCCTGTGGCCACTGTTGGGTTTTCCAAATTTGCTGGCATATTGAGGGCAGCACTTCCACAGCATCATCCTTTCAGATTTGAAATAGCTCAACTGGAATTCCGTCACCTCCCTTAGCTTTGTTCGTAGTGATGCTTCCTAAGGCCCAGTTGACTTCTCTTTCCAGGATGTCTGGCTCTAGGTGAGTGGTCACACCATCGTGAATATCTGGGTCATGAAGATCTTTTTTGTATAGTTCTTCTGTGTATTCTTGCCACCTCTTCTTAATATCTTCTGCTTCTTTTAGGCCCATATCATTCCTGTCCTTTATTGAGCCCATCTTTGCATGAAATGTTCCCTTGGTATCTCTAATTTACTTGAAGAGATCTCTAGTCTTTCCCATTCTGTTGTCTTCCTCTATTTCTTTGCATAGATCACTGAAGAAGGCTTTCTTATCTCTCCTTGCTATTCTTTAGAATTCTAAATTCAAATGGGTATATCTTTCCTTTACTCCTTTGCCTTTCACTTCTCTTTTTAAGATCTCCTCAGAAAACCATTTTGTCTTTTTGCATTTCTTTTACTTTGAGATGGTCTTGGTCCCTGCCTCCTGTACAATGCCACAAACCTCTGTCCATAGTTCTTCACGTACTCTATCAGATCTAGTCCCTTAAATCTATTTCTCACTTCCACTGTATAATCATAAAGGATTTGATTTAGGTCACACCTGAATGATCTAATGGTTTTCCCTACTTTCTTCAATTTAAGTCTGAATTTGGCAATAAGGAGTTCATGATCTGAGCCACAGTCAGATCCCAGTCTTATTTTTGCTGACTGTATTGAGCTTCTCCATCTTCTGCTGCAAAGAATATAATCAGTCTGATTTTGATATTGACCATCTGGTGATGTCCATGTGTAGAGTCTTCTCTTGTGTTGTTGGAAGAGGGTGTTTGCTATTACCAGTGTGTGCTCTTGGCAAAACTGTTAGCCTTTGCCTTATTTCATTCTGTACTCCAAGGCCAAATTTGCCTGTTACTCCAGGTGTTTCTTAACTTCCTACTTTTGCATTCCAGTCCCCTATAATGAAAAGGATATCTTTTGGGGGTGGTAGTTCTAGAAAACTTTGTACATCTTCATAGAACTGTTCAACTTCAGCTTCTTCAGCATTACTACTCAGAGCATAAACTTGGATTACCGTGATATTGAATGGTTTGCCTTGGAAATTAACGGATATCATTCTGTTGTTTTTGAGATTACATTTCAGACTTTTTTGCTGACTATGATGGCTACTCCATTTATTCTAAGGGATTCTTGCCTACAGTAGTAGTTGTAATGGTCATCTGAGCTAAATTCACCCATTCCAGTCCATTTTAGTTCACTGATTCCTAGAATGTCGAGATTCACTCTTGCCATCTCCTGTTTGACCACTTCCAATTTGCCTTGATTCATGGACCTAACATTCTAGGTTCCTATGCAATATTGCTGTTTACAGTGTTGGACTTTGCTTCCATCACCAGTCACATCCACAACTGGGTGTTGTTTTTGTTTTGGCTCCATGTCTTCATTCTTTCTGGGGTTATTTCTCCACCTATCTCCAGTATCATAATGGGCACCTAATGACCTGGGGAATTCATCTTTCAGTATTCTATCATTTTGCCTTTTCATACTGTTCATGGGGTTCTCAAGGCAAGAATACTGAAGTGGTTTGTCATTTCCTTCTCTAGTGGACCACGTTTTGTCAGAATGCTCCACCATGACCCATCCATCTTGTGTGGCCTTACATGGGATGGCTCATAGTTTCATAGAGTTAGACAAGTCTGTGGTCCATGTGATCAGATTGGTTAGTTTTCTGTGAATGTGGTTTTCAGTTCTAACAATACCTGATGTAAGTATAGGTAGCATCTTCATTTTTTCAGATGAGGAAACTTGTGTTGAGTAGCTGGCACAAGTTCCCATGGTCAGTAATTTTCAGAGTTGAAATTTGAATCTATGTGATTTCATGTGAAGTGAAAATGTTTTTAGCTGAATCATGTCTGACTCTTTTTGATCTCATGGATTGTAACCTGTCAGGCTTCTCTGTCCATGGGATTCTCCCAGCAAGAATACTGAAGTGGCTAGCCATTCCCTTCTCCAGGGGATCCTCCTGACTCAGGGATCAAACCTGTGTCTCCTGCATTGCAAGCAGATTCTTTACTGTCTGATCCACCAAGGAAGTCCATTTGATTCTAAGCTCTGAGCCACATCCCACACTATTCTTCTAGGAAGTAGACAAGTCTGAACAACTTTGTACTTCATCTTAGCCAATAGCAAATGGTCATAAAGCTTTTTGAAATAAAGGACCAAATCAAATATTTTAGGCTTGTGAAACATATGTTTGTTCCCTTACAACTACTCAGCTCTACTGTAGTAGCAGGAAAGCTGCCATAGACAATACAACAATGAAGGAACATTGACTGTGTTGCAATAAAAGTTATTAAAAAAGAAAAAAACAGGCATCAGTCTGTTCTCTATGTCTCTGTCTCTATTTCTACCCTGCAAATATGTTCATCAGTACCATTTTTCTAGATGTCATATATAGTGCTAATATATAATATTTCTTGTTCTCTTTCCGACTTACTTTACTCTGTATAACAGGCTCTAGGTTCAGCCACCTCAGTTCAACTAACTCAAATTTGTTAATAATATTCCATCATATATATGTACCACAACTTTTTTATCCATTCATGTTTCAACTCACATTATTGTATGGCAGAAAACAACACAATACTGTAAAGCAATTATCCTCAAATTAAAGAAAGAAAAAACAGGAATCAGAATGGATATGGTCCATGGGGTATAATTTGCCAACTCCTGATATATAGGAAACTATCAAAGGTTTTGAAGAAAGGAATGGCTGTGACTGGTTTTGGATAGGGCTGTTCTAACAGCTTGGTTCATGTCAGAAGGCCCCTTAGGTCATCACAGTCTAGCTGAAATGACTGCCTCTAGCAAGTATCAGCAAATGGAACCCAGTGTCCTCATATTTTCACTTCTCATTCAATTTACCCCTTTATTTCATAAATATTGATGGAAGTCCCATTATGATCCAGCCACTGTTTAGGCACTAGGGATATAAGAACAAACAAAAATAAAATTATTTCTCTCATGATGTTTATATTCTAGTGTGAGGAACACACACACACACAAGCAAACAGATACAATATGTTAGGTTATAATAAGTTCTATGGAGAAAAAAATCAAATATTACTGAGAAGACCATTTGATATGAAGTAACTAGAAAAAATAACTCTGATTCTGGGATATTTGGGAAGTCTCAGTGGCTCAAGAGGTAAAGAATTTGCCTGCAATGCAGGAGAGGTGGGTTTGATCCTTGGGTCAGGAAGATCCCTGGGTAAAGAAATTGCAATGTACTCAAGCATCCCTTGTGGTTCAGCTGGTAAAGAATATGCCTGCAATGTGAGAGACCTGGGTTCAATCCCTGGGTTGGGAAGATCCCCTGGCGAAGGGAAAGGCTACCAACTCCAGTATTCTGGCCCAGAGAATTCCATAGACTATACAGTCCATGAGGTCACAAAGAGTAGGACACAACTGAATGACTTTCACTTTCAAGTATTCTTGCCTGGAAAATCCCATGGACAGAGGAGCCTGGTGGGCTATAGTCCATGAGATCACACATAGTCAGAAATGACTGAGCATGCAAATGCATAACAACAATGGGATGTTTGAAAATAGACTTGAAGGAAATGAGAGAATGAGATAAATATATTAGTGAGTTTAAAACCCAGTATATCTGGACCATTTGAGAAGTTGCAAGAGTGTTGATGTGGCTGAAATTGAGTAAAGATGAGTAGGATGTGACAGGAGATATGGTCAAATGAGTAGCCAAGGGTCAGATCAGAATAAGAAGGTCAAATAAGGGATATTTAAAGAGTTTGGGGCCTAATTTAAGGTGCGACTTTCAGTGTTGGCCAAATTGGGCTTTAGAAAATTTTGTGACATAATAAGTTAGTATTTGTAGACACAAGGTTTTGAAGGAAACCTTGATAAATACACTGCTATTTGGTAAATGAATTGTTTTCCAAGAGAGCAGACTGTTGTCTCAGATAAATTGACTTGTTGGAATTTCCTGAAGCAAAGAGTGAAGCTATTTATTGGTTTATGATCTTTTCCTTCCTGGGCAAGATTTTCCCATAGCAAATAACTAAGTTATGTTGACACTGGTGATCTCAGTTCTTAGTTCCAATTGCAGTGTCATGTTAATGTAAGTAGACACATTTTACATATGTTAAAAAACATATTACATCATGATATGTGTAATTCCATTTCAAAGTGCAAGAAAGAGACCCCAGTTTCTGAACACCTAAGCTAGGTGCCTTTCATGCATCATCTAGTTTTCTCAATAATCTTATAAGTACTACTTTCAAAAAAGTATAGATGAAAAAATTGAAACTTGAAGAAGTAATGTGCTCACCATCATATATCTAGAAAGCCACAGAGCCAGAATTAAAATTCGGGTCCATTTTTCCTTCAAAATCCACATATTGAACCATTGCAAAACACTACCTTCTATAAAACAAAATAAAAAGCTGTAGATTTCCAATTGGTAAATTAATTTAAAAAGGAAGCCATTAGATGATGCAGCTCTGATACTAAGGCTTCTGCATATAGCAAACCAAAATCGAAGCCTGTAAAACACCTCAAGTTTACAGAATTGAAACCTAATGACAACTAATCACAAACAGCCAACTAGGCTTTAGGCTATAGCCTATCACTAATTTCCCTAGTTTGCTTCTGCCTTTTCTCTATAAAAGTCTCTCTCTCAGCTTCTGTCAGTGGGGCACTCTGAAGTATTTCTGGTTTGGCATTGCCTGACTGGAATAGATTTTTTGCTTAACTCAACTCTTAAAATGCGTATGTGTCTCAGTTTATCCTTTAACACAATTTTTAAAGAAATTAGCCTGTGATTGTGCTTCCCTGGTGGCTCAACAGTAAAGAATCCACCTGCAATGCAGGAGATCTGGGTTTGATCCCTAGGTGGAGAGGATCTTTTGCAGAAGGAAATAGCTACCCACTGCAATATTCTTGCCTGGAGAATCCCATGGACAGAATAGCTTGGTGGGCTACAGTCGATGGGGTCACAAGAGTCAGTCATGACTTAGCAACTGAACCACCACCGCCAGTCTGTGATTATGTGAAACTTCTCAATCCTAGGTCTAGAAATTCAAATTATCTAACAAAAATGAGAGAACATATAAGAGGAACCTAGTTAATAAAGCTAGTTCCCCTCATGGAAAGAAGTTAGTTGTTGCTATTTGGAAAGTAGGTATAGAGAAGGAAAATACCTTTTCTCTCTACCCTTTTATGTTCTCCACTGGGACTCCAGGAAAAAAAGACAGATTAACAAGGGGAAAGCATATACATTTAGATAATACAAGACTCTGGAGTCTTCATGGGAGAAGGAAATGGCTACCCACTCCAGTATTCTTGCCTGGAGAATCCCAGGAACAGAGGAGCCTGGTGGGCTGCTGTCTATGGGGTCGCACAGAGACAGACAGAACTGAACCAACTTAGCAGCAGCAGGAGTCTTCATAAGGACATGAAGATCTGAAGAAATGGTTAAACTTGAGTGTTTTTCTGCCAGGTTTGATGAGAATTAAATATCTTTCCATGTCATGGAAATATGTGACAGGACAGAGAACATGAGGTCAGTGTAGTAATCTGAGAGAAATTTTGGCAAGGCCTGATCTTTGAGATTCCATCTTTGGAGGGAAGGATGTTCCTTTCCTGAAGGTAAAAGGAGGGCTCCTTTCACATGAGGGTTTTACAACCTGCTTCAGGGGAAGGTCAGAAAGTCCTTACTGTACCTGCCATTTCTCAAATTCCTACAGCTTGAAATGTCCAAGATGCCAAGGTGACATTCTCAGGGGTAGAATTCCTGAAACCTGTCAAATGAAAATATAAAGGGATGCTCATTCTATGAGGTCACCATTACCCTGACACCAAAACCAGACAAAGACAACACACAAAAAAGAAAACTACAGGCCAATATCATTGATGAACATAAATGCAAAGATCCTCAACAAAATTCTAGCAAATAGAATTCAGCAACATGTAAAAAAACTCATACACCGTGATTAAGTTGGGTTTATTTCAGGGATGCAAGGATTCTTTAATATATGCAAATCAATCAATGTGGTACACCATAAACAAATTGAAAGGCAAAAACCATATGATCATCTCAATAGATGCAGAAAAAGCCTTTGACAACATTCAGCACCCATTTATGATTCAAACTCTTCAAAAAATGGGCATAGAGGGAACCTACCTTAACATAGTAAAGGCCATAATTGATGAACATAAATGCAAAGATCCTCAACAAAATTCTAGCAAATAGAATTCAGCAACATGTAAAAAAACTCATACACCGTGATTAAGTTGGGTTTATTTCAGGGATGCAAGGATTCTTTAATATATGCAAATCAATCAATGTGGTACACCATAAACAAATTGAAAGGCAAAAACCATATGATCATCTCAATAGATGCAGAAAAAGCCTTTGACAACATTCAGCACCCATTTATGATTCAAACTCTTCAAAAAATGGGCATAGAGGGAACCTACCTTAACATAGTAAAGGCCATATATGACAAGCCTACAGAAAACATTATTCTCAATGGTGAAAAACTGAAGGCACTCCCCCTAAGATCAGGAACAAGACAAGGGTGTCCACTTTCACCATGATTATTTAACATAGTTCTGGAAGTCCTAGCTTTGGCAATCAGAGAAGAAAAAGAAATAAAAGTATTCCGGATCAGAAAAGAAGAAGTAAGGCTCTCACTGTTTGCAGATGACATGATTCTGTACATAGAAAACCCTAAAGAGAGTACCAGAATATTACTAGAGACAATCAGTGAATTTAGCAAAGTCGCAGGATACAAAATCAATACATAGAAATCATTTGAACTAAATGTAAGACCAGAAACTATAAAACTCTTAGAGGAAAACACAGGCAGAACACTCAATTACATAAATCAAAGCAAGATCCTCTATGACCTATCTCTGAGAGTAATGGAAATAAAAACAGAAGTAAAAAAGTGGAACTTGATTAAACTTAGAAGCTTTTCCACAGCAAAGGAAACTATAAGCAAGGTGAAAAGACAGCCCTCAGAATGGGAGGAAATGATAGCAAATGAAACAATTGACAAAGGATTAATTTCCAAAATATGCAAGCAGCTCATATAACTCAATGCCAGAAAAATAAACAACCCAATCAAAAAGTGGGAAAAAGACCTAAACAGACATTTCTCCAAAGAAGACATACAAATGGCTAACAAACATGTGAAAAGATGCTCAACATCGCTCGTTATTAGAGAAATGCAAATCAAAACCACAATGAGATATCACCTCACATCAGTCAGAATGGCCATCATCAAAAAGTCTACAAGCAATAAATGTTGGAGAGGGTGTGGAGAAAAAGGAATGCTCTTGCACTGTTTTGGGGAATGTAAATTGATACGGCCAGTATGGAAGACAGTATGGAGATTCCTTAAAAAACTAGGAATAAAACCACCATATGACCAAGCAATCACACTCCTAGGCATATACCCTGAGGAAACGAAAATTGAAAAACACACATGTATCCTGTTGTTCATGGCAGCACTGTTTACAATAGATAGAAGATGGAAGCAACCTAGATGCCCATTGCCAGCTGAATGGATAAAGAAGTTGTGGTACATATACACAATTGAATATTACTCAGTCATAAAAGGAACACATTTGAGTCAGTTCTGATGAAGTAATTGAAACTAGAACCTATTATGCAGGGTGAAGTGAGTCAGAAAGAGAAGGATAAATATCATATTCTAACACACATATATGGAATCTAGAAAAATGGTAAAGGTAAAGTTGCTCAGTTGTGTCCAACTCTTTGTGACCCTGCAGACTGTAGCCTACTAGGCTTCTCCATCCATGGGATTCTCCAGGCAAGAATATTGGAGTGGATTGCCATTTCCTTCTTCAGGGAACTTCCCAACCTAGGTATCGAACCCAGGTCTCCCACATTGGAGGCAGATGCTTTAACCTCTAAGCCCCCACTGGTACTGAAGAATTTATTTTCAGGGCAGCAATGGAGAAACAGACACAGAGAATAAACTTATAGACATGGGGAAAGGAGAGAAGAGGGTGAGATGTATGCAAAGAGTAATATGGAAACATATTATCATATACAAAATAGATAGCAAACAGGAATTTGCTATATGGCTCAGGAAACTCAAACAGGGGTTCTGTATCAACCTAGAGGGGTGGGGTGGGGAGGGAGATGGGAGAGAGGTTCAAAAGGAAGAGGATATATGTATACCTATGGCTGATTCATGTTGAGGTTTGACTGAAAACAAATAAATCCCGTAAAGCAATTATCCTTCAATTAAAAAACTAACAATAACAACAAAAAATTCTACCGGTCATAGACAAACCAATACATTGTAGGAGGACTGTAAAAGGCCATGCATATGACAAGGTGGGATCTTGAAGGCTTGGCTACCACAAATGACTAGTTCATTTCGTTTTAGCCTTTTTCTCTAACACATTTATAACCACAAATTTTCCCAGGTACTTCCCAACAGGATCTAAATGTGTACTTTTATCATTCAGTTCTCCCCACAAAAATTCCAATTTTCCTTTTTCTTGTTCTTTAATCAAACCTTTGTTTTAAACTTGCAATTTGTTCCTTAGCTGCATTCCTCCTTTAACTACATTCTCATTAGAAAACATACTCTATTATTTCAATAATCTGAAATTTGCTAAAACTTGCTTTAAGCTCTGTCATATCATTTTGTAAATATGTGTGCTTGAAAGGAATGTATGGGTATAATGTTCTACCTAAGTCCCTTTTAATTTGTCAGCCCTACTGTTTCAATCCCTGGTAGTCCAGACAGTAAAGAATCTGCCTTGTAATGCAGGAGACCCAGGTTTGATCCCTAGGTCAGGAAGATCCCCTGGAGAAGGAAATGGCAACCCACTTCAGCAGAACTGCCAGAATTCCACAGACAGAGGAGCCAGGTGGGCTACAGTCCATGGGAACCCAGAAAGTGGGACAAGACTGAGCAACTAACATAAAACATACATTACTTAAATCTTCAGTATCTTCACTGATTTTTTTTTTTTGGTCTGTTTATTCTATCAATTACTGAGAAAAATGTATTTTTAAAAACTACAAACTTATGTTAACTTAAAAAAAAAAATCTATCATGACTGTCGTATGTTTATTCCTCTCTAGTTCTGTCAATGCTTGTTTTAGAGACTGTTATGAGGTGCATATGATTTAAAATTGTTGTAGTTTCCTGGGCTTCCCTGGTAGCTCAGCAGAAAAGAATCCACCTGCAATGCAAGAGATGCAGGACATGCGGGTTCAACCCCTGGGCCAAGAAGATGTCCTGGAGAAAGAAATGGCAACCCACTCTAGTATTCTTGCTTCTCTGGTGGCTTAGACAGTAAAGATTCAGCTCACCTAATGCATAAATATGTTTTTCAGAAAAATAGTACTGGCGAATTTATTTACAGGGCAGCAATGGAGAAACAGACATAGACTTATGGACACGGGGAGAGGGGAGGAGAGGGTAAGATGTATGGAAAGAGTAACATAGAAACTTACATTACCATATGTAAAATAGATAGCCAACAAGAATTTGCTATATGGCTCAGGAAACTCAAATAGGGGCTCTGTACAACCTAGAGGGGTGAGATGGGAGGGAGATGAGAGGGAGGTTCAAAAGGGAGGGGATATATGTATGTATACCTATGGCTGATTCATGTTGAGGTTTGACAGAAAACAAAACTCTGTAGAGCAATTATCCTTCAATTAAGAAAATAAATTTTTAAAAACAAAAAGAATTTGCCTGCAGTATGGCAGACTCAGGTTCAATCCCTGGGTAGGAAAGTCCCCTGGAGGAGGAAATGGCAACCCATTCCAGTATTCTTGCCCAAAGAACCCTGTGGACAGACGATCCTGGCAGGTTATAGTCAATGTGGTCACCAAGAGTCAAACACAGCTGAGGGACTTAACACTTCCACTTTTTCACTTTTCAGTATTCTTGCCTGGGAAACTCTGTGGACAGAGGAGCCAGGCTACAGTCCATGGGGTCCCAAAACAGTCTGATATGACTTAGCAACTAAATAACAATAGTACCGAAAATTGTTATCTTTTCCTGATGAATTGAACTGCTTTCGTTTTGCTGAAAATGGCTTTATTTCAATTTTCTCTTTGAAGAAGTGTCACTTGGTTGGAAATTCTACATTAGTCTTTCCTTTAAAGATATCAATCCATTATCCTTTCCTCACAGTCATTATTATTGAAAATTCAGGTGTTAACTTGTAATCCGTTTGAAGACAGTTCTTTTTTCCTCTGGTAGTTTTTAAGATTTCTTTCTTTTGCTTTGGTTTTCTGCAGAATCACTATGGCTTCACTATGATGTATATTGGTATGGAATTTGTTTTATTTGTTCTCTGTGGGTTTCACTAGACTTTCATCAATCCTGGAAAGCTCTCACCTGCAATCTCTCCAAATACTAACATTCATTTCATGCTTTCTTTACTCTTCTTTTGAGACCAATTAAATATGTGTTAAATCTTCTCATATTATTCAGTCTTCCATATTTTCCAACTCCT